>JAXGGA010004075.1:0-93032 GCA_038373865.1 Uloborus plumipes | reverse complement strand
GCTTTTTATCGAACCAAATTGTAATTATGCGTGTTTAAAGTTTCAGTGTTACATCCGTAACGCATGATTGCCCAGGGATAACTTTCAAGAGCATCTTGACGTTCCCGTTTGTGCTAAAGAATATACAAATAACATGTATATAATTGAAAAGGTAAAGTGCACTTTAAAATGAAGGTAAGAAATGTTTAATTTATCGTTTTAGGTAAAGGGTTCATTCGTAAATCGTTCAGGTTTCAGGTATCGTTTAATGTATCATTTTGATAAAATGTCAGGATATTTCTCTATTTGGCAAGGGCGGATCCAGCTTCTGGCCAACCATTTTCGGGTCAAAGTGCAATTTTTGTGCAAAAGGGGGGGGGGGCGTTGTTGGCAATTTTTCTGTTATATTAATCCCGGAAAACGCAGTTTTATGCTATATTTGGCCGTTTAAGAGGGAGGGACAGTGCCTCTAAGCCCCGGATCAGTGGACAGGCAAAGTTTGATAGTCCCTGCTCTAATATCGTCGCTTTGGAAGAATAACGCTGCAACTCAAAAAAGCCCATTTTTCAGGAGAGCAATTTTTAACTTTTCAGAAACTTCTATTGCGCTTGTGCTAAAAACTATTGCGACTATTTTAATGAAACTAGCATTAAAAAACCGCATTTTAATCTCTTTTCTAACATAGCATGATTGACTTCAATGGCATTTTAACTAATGACGTCATTTTAAAAAGAGTGAAGGTAGTTTGAGTTACATCCGTGTTCTCCAAAAATTGCTCCCTAGCGGATATTTTTGACACTTTTGAGTTATCACCTTGTTCATCACAAAGAGCGATTTTTTCTGAACAAAATGATATAAACATGTCATTTTTCGATTTTTTTTGAGTTGCAGCGTTATTCTTCCAAAGCGACGATGTGACTTACACTACTTTGGCTTTTACTCTTCCACACACGAGGTGCTCGGTGCAACAATGGGCTCACGCCCGAAACGGTGATATTGAGATGCATGAAAGCATTTTTGCTCTTTGAAACCTTAAACTGCAACAACGGTTCCGACTTGTTCCTGTACAGAACATCAAGTAGAGAAACATTGATGCTAATTAACATATCGATCATATCTCGGCCAAATATTACCATGTAGGAAAAAACTACTTAGAATACGATTTCAATTTGATAAATTTTTCTTTTGTACCTTACAAAGACTCCAAATATGTTAAATTATTGTTCCAGTGCATCAACTTTATAAAGAACTTAGATTTTACTTCCATATAATGCAATAAAATGCTTAAAGTTTAAACAAACATTGTTTAAATAATATTTTTTAATTCAGTAACAGACGTTGTTTATGAGATGCGCTCGTTACTGCACGGAAATAGTTTTTTAGACTTTATTTATTTAAATCGTCCAAATATTAATGTTTGATGTAGAAGCAGAGTTCTCGCTTTCCATAAATTCCATGCAATGAAACAAAAATTTAACATATTCGGAGTCTTTTATCAACAATTGTGTGATGCATCTGTTACAGCGAAAATTGCCTATTTATATAATGTTTAAGAGTAGCAGAAATTATTTACACTTTGAAATGACGCTGAAACAAGTCTCATAAATTTTAATTTATCTTAAGGAAAAGAAATTATCTGTGAATCTTAATACTTTCTGTTCCGATTCTGCTAAAAAGAAGGAAAAAAAACGTTGTTTATTCCCTATGATAAACATTTTCCATTTAAAACATTATCCAATAAAACGGAAATCACCAACATGAACCTTCACTTTCATTGTTACTAAATTTTCATTAGAATTAGTATCGCTTACTATTAGTATTATTATTTTGACAGTGTTACTTTTTATCAACAAAAAAAAAAAAAAAAATCCGCAACGTAAACATAGAGTATAAATCGTCTGTATCTTGAAAAAAATCGATGGCTTTGAAACATCCATTGGATGGTGTTATGCAAAAAGGAGTTAACCCACAAAACATAAAAAAATGAGTTATCCAACTGTGATGGTAAAATATGTTGCTTTCTACATTAAGCAAAAATATTTAAGCCCTATCAGCATTTCATGATAACATATCATTGGTATATTGCTATAGAGCTCCATGCTTTTTGCCAGAGTTTGTTGACTTTAAAGCCCACTATCTCAAAATCAGGTTTTTGTGGGTTAACTCCTTTTTGCATAACACCATCCAATTGTCCCATCCCTGATATGAACAAATGGTTGCATGAAACGCTCTAACTATAGTAGAACGTCCAAAATTTGAACTAACTGGATCACAGGTAGTTCATATTTTCAAACTTATTCGACTTTTTAAAAATAACCTAAAAAGTACCGAATAGGAAAATAGTACGTCATTTGCTCAAATAAGGTGCTTTTAGACCATAAAATACAACACATTATAGAACGCTATAACATGTAATTAATTCTTTTAAAATCAATTAACAAACTATCATTGTTTACTGAGCATTAAATGAAAATAACGTACGTACTTTGTGATCAGCTAATACAACGTAATTAAATATTTTATTCCCCGAAGGGACACAGAAGTCCCGTTCATATTAATTTAGTATTATGAATCCTAAATGGCTGGAATCATGCTTAAATACCACTTTTTGTATTTTGCCCAGAGGCCGAGAAATTATACCTCCGATCGGAACAGTTTTATTAGGGACCCTAAGACGTAGGGTCCCCTACTGATTGTCAAAATTTTTATACTCGGTGTATATGTTGTTTGATGCATTTTCAATTAAAAACAACAAAAAACTATAGAAAAATTCATTGCTAAATTAATTAGGGACATAAGGGGTTAGGGTAGTAGTCTGGTAACTTGTGCCTATTTTCATGATTTCTTTGGAGGGTGGTTTTTCATAGGAAAATAAAAATGAATTATCTTGAATATTAACCCAAGTAGCACACTTCGTTTTTTAAAGGTTGTAAAATGGTTATTAACGTTGTGACAACGGATTAAAAACTTTATAAAACGTTTAAACGTTTTTTGTGCTACCGGGGAAGAGTTTTTATTTACATATTGAAAATATAAAAAAATTATTTGAAAAAAATTAATAGTTTATTACTATTATTGTCACTCAAAGTTGGAACCTCAAAAAAAAAAAAAAAGTACGTGGGTGGCCAGGGTGATTTTGGCTCTTGATGTTATCTGAAATCAAAAATATTCTTGATTATTCTTAATCTATAGACATGTCATTTTGGTCGGAACTACTGAAGTTAAATTTCGAGTTTAAATAACAAAATGGCGGATTTAAAAAAAAGTCCTTTTATTTTAGCAAAGAAAGGGTTGTAAAATAAAAAGTTAGGAGTGAAAAAAATTCTCGTTAGTACCGACGAGAACTATAAGTGTGCAGAACAGCCTGTTAAAATTTGAAAGCAATCGGTTCAGTAGAAAAAAAGTTAGGACCCGGGCCGACCAGAAAAATAATGTTTTGAGATAAACGCGTTTAAAGTTCAACAACAAACTCCGAGGCGCTCTAGGAAACTCGTTATAACTCCCGAAATATTTCAAATTTCTGTCTGAAACTTTCGCAGTATATTCTCAAGACATTGTACTTTCAAATTAAGCAAAAAAATTTTTTTTCTATTTTTTGAACCCAAGTTACAGACTACTACCTTAAGCAAAGAAAATTGAATGAACTTCTCGAAAATACACCAACTTCACACAAATAAAGCTGAACTAAGCTCTGCAGCGAAATACGCGTCCAAAAAAATCACTGATCTTTTGTTGAGACAGTTTCGAAACGTAAGTTCGTATTTTTAACGTTTCGGATTTTTGACGCCCGGATTTTCAACACTCTACTCCAGGCTTGGAGTCAATTAAGAGAAAATGTAATCGATTACGATTACGAGCATGAAAAATTGGAAATTACAATTACGATTACTGTCCTCTGCCAAATCGTAATCACGATTACAGCAACGATAATATTATGTAAAAAATTTTTAATCGATTATGATTATTATATGCCGATTACGATTTCGATTACAGCTTGGGGAGAAATATATATTATATATAGGAGGAGGATCCAGAAATTCGTTAGGGGGGGGGGGCAAGTTTCAGTGCGCCTTATTAGTTAAGCGGAAGGAAAACGAAGCATGTAAAATTTAAACCTTCTTCAAAATATCATTCAATATTGCGCAGCAAGTAATATTTTTATTATATTCAGTTCAATTAACCATTTATTTAGTTTGGTAAAAATTTACTATTACGAAAAATATAAATCGGCAATTTCTAAATTGTCTACAATCGATTACGCGGATTACGATTACTCCAAGCCATTGTCATTAGCCGAGCTTCGAAAAGCTTAGCCCATTCTCGCCCGCAACGGGATTTGAAAAAGATTTGCATTTGAGAGGAGCGGGGGATAAGAGGAATGCATCGGAGGCAGAGGTGATGAAATTCCCCGGAGTGGGGGCACGTACTCCGTTTGTGTGCCGCATGCCCTATGAATCAGGATCGGAGCTCTTTTTACAGCTACGAGGCCGAAATATGTCGAGAACACCTCTTCGAGTATCCGAACAAGTTAGATGGAAAAACGTAGACAAAAAAATCGCTCGTATGCTGCAGTGGGAAGGCATAGCGTACACTCGAGCAAATTAATGTTTTTACAGTAGAATACAGCGAATTTTACAGTGATTTTACTGCAACAAACTGTAAAACTGCTCATTTTACAATAGTAAACTAAAATTGGATCGGCAGTTTGAAGAAGGGAACGAAGACCAAAATTTCAAAATTGGGTTTTTTCGTGATTGTATATCTCCTACTGTGGATACACATGTTAGTGAGAATAAAAGAACAAAAACCAACCTGGTTTTTGTTCTTCTATTCGTCACTTCCCTTTTGGCTTCACCACAATCGGGTATAAAGAACGGGGTGAAATCGTTTAAAATCTGTTTACAAGTTAAAGTCGACTCCTCCTATTGTTAAAGTCGTTTAAAATGTAACCTATGTTACCCGAGCTGTAATAACGAATCGATTGACACTTTATCAAAATCGGATGAATAGTTCAGCCGCTAAAGGAAAAAAGAAAGGATTGAAATCAATCAAAATCGGGGTTTACAAGGGAAAAACAACACCTTCTATTGTTAAAGTCGGTTGAAAAATAGCCTATATTATCCTGGTCATTATAAGAAATCAATTGTCACCTTGTTCATCAACATTGGATGAATAGTTCATGCACTATGAAAAAAAAAAAGAAAGGTGTAAAATTTGGGTTTACAAGGTATAAAATAGACTCCTGGGTCATTTTCAAAATTTGCTTACATTTGCTGTCCGGAGGTTAAAAAGACGATTTTGAAGCATAACTTATATTTTGAATTCAATGCGAACAATTATTTTCTGCAAGAAATACCCCCAAAAAATTCTATCACTCAAAACATTATTGAAATTTATTTATTTATTTTTATACAAGTCTTTAAAAATGAGAATCAAGGCAAAAACGCTTGTCCACTTCCAATTTTTGCAAGTTCAACTATTTTTTTTATATACTTAATTGTATAAAAAAGTATATGCAACAAATTATTTTTATATATTGACTATTAGTGTATGATATTCATAATAAATATTGACAATAGTAATTTTTTTTCATTAAGAAATGTATGAATATATTTTGTCCTGCAGTTCTTGTCAAGTCCGTTACCCTAAGGTTATTTCAGCTAAAAAAGGTATTTATTGCAGTCAAAAGATGGTTACACGTATTCAGTTAACTTAACAAACTAGTGACGTAACTATTTCGTACCATTTTGTTTTCCTGAGTCGAGAAGTATTGCTGTGGCGTTTCGCACAAAATTTCTTCCAGGTGCGTATTTTTATTCTTTGTCAAGTCTGTCACCAAGGATTTTAGTATTAATTTTTACTTTTTTCTCATTTTACCCCGAAAGATTGTTTATTATACAACTCTAAGAAAATGCATATTGTTGTTCAATTTGTTAATTCGATAACCTAGCCATAATTTGACATTTTGGTTGAAATGTCAAGTCCGTTACTGGTCAAATCCGTTACCAAATGTCAAGTCCGATACCATACAGTTTTTGAACAATATTTCAATGATCAAAAGCATCGTTTTAAGCTTCAGGGACGCAAATAATTTTAAACGAAGTTGGTTCTAGGCGCTATAATATAATGCAAAAGTGAGATTTCATATTGATTTTGTACGGTAACAGACGACAATTTTCCTTGCAACTTAAAGTTTTACAACAGCATTTGCATACTTAATTATGCATCAAAGTGTACAATCAATTACTTTTTCACACATCTAAAATATGTGACAAAACATCTGTTAGTGATTCTAAAAGAAAATAGCAAGTTAAAAAAATTACTTAAAAATTCTGAAATGTATGCATAGGGTGAAAATGACCCTCCTCTTATTGTTAAAGTCAGTTAAAATGTAGCCTATCATTACTCGGGCTATAATACGGAACCTATTGATACATCAAAATTGGATGACTAATTTAGGAGCTACGGTGGAACATACCCCGAACGTATATAAACTGAACCCTTCCTTTTGGCTGCACTGCCGTTGGGTAAAAATGGAAAAAAAAAATACGCACAAGTAAAGAAGTTTTAACATTGAATAAAAGGAAGGTATCCAAAACTCTACATCATTGTATGCGGGTCTTTGATTTAAGATTTTAGTAATGCGCTGTTTTCAGTAGCAATCGCTGTACCTCAGAACTAGAACGACTTATTTCCAATTTGAATTGACGATTTGGACTTTATTACTGTATTGTACGTATAATCTTATTCCGCATCGATCCATGAGAATGTAATTCTATAAAAAAATTACTTCCCGATTATTTAGCAGCATTAAAAGAGCGCGAGTCCTATCCTTTGCATACATCCATTGCAAGAAGAATTCTTGGCGTCTGGATAATATCAAAAATTCATCTTTGTGTTTGCTAACACCAAGAATTATCGGTGGTGTATTCCTACACGACACTTGGTGTAAAGTAGTTGTCACCATTTTTGGTGTTGAGATACATAAAAAAATGTTAGAGTGAACATATTATACAAGGTTTAACTTCCCAACCGATTATTAACAACAAAAATATCTATTATTTGTACATGGGGATTCAACTTTTTATTTTTAATACGAAGAATGAACATTTATGCCTATAAATTGTTCAAAAAAGTAACTTTAAAGTACTTAAAGAAACTAAAATTATCTACATTAGAACAATAAAATTAACACTTTTCAGAAAAGCAGCGTAAAAATCAAACAGTTTCAGATTTCAATCAAATGTATTCAAGAAGATTCCTTAACCCATTAATGCCTAGCGTCCCTTTTTAGGGACGGTCCGAAAAGTGTGTTTGAATTTTCCAAAAATGAACATTTCAACCAAATAATTGTGTTCAATTATTACTTTGGTATTGCTTCAATTCTGTATTAACAGATTGCAGCACATAACCGCTGTAAAGTGTGATCTGTAGCCATTTGATTATGATCTTTATCAAAAATTACATCGTTCGCAATCTCAAGAACAAAAAGCCAAGTTTTTAAAGTTATTAACAAGTAAATCTATCTGTGTTTGATATATGTGCTACTTTGATCGATGTTTTAGTTTACCTTTTTTTGCAATTTTGTAAATTTTAAATTTTTTTAGGATTTTATAGCAATTTAAGAACGTCCCTAAAAAGGGACGCTAGGCACCAAAGGCTGCATTGTTTAACCGTTGCTGATTTCTTGCTTAGAATCTATAATTTATATCAAAGAAGTTAGTAAATGTTTTTAGACTGAAAAACAGATAATAATTGTCATTTTTAAAACTTATTTTATTTTCAAAATCTAATTAAATTAAATTAATTAATATATATAAACTTAATTATACAATGTTCTTAAATATTTTCTCTTCTTTTTTTTAATTACAAAAAATACTCAAGGTAAATTTTGAAAGAAAGCTATTTCAAAAATGTAATTCTTTAAAACACTAATTATTCCTTATATTTCATTACTTTTCCATTATGCATTTAGGTGTTTATTATTGTTTAGTCTGACTGTTGGGGGGAAGAAGCCCTAAGCTGTTTCAGAAGCTTAGCATTTCACCTTGATGAAGAATTCAAGGATTGCATATGTGTCTGTTGTTTGGGAAAGGGGGGGGGGTTGCAGATTTAATTTCAGAATTCCCTGAGCATGCCAATTTTGATAGAATTTATTTACTTCTCTTGCGCTCCTACGTGATTATTTGTCTCA
This sequence comes from Uloborus plumipes, assembly GCA_038373865.1. Classification (NCBI taxonomy): domain Eukaryota; kingdom Metazoa; phylum Arthropoda; class Arachnida; order Araneae; family Uloboridae; genus Uloborus; species Uloborus plumipes. The sequence continues at coordinate 84,859 of JAXGGA010004075.1, read as the reverse complement.
GCAAGGTTTTGTGCAAGAATCGGATTAAAAAATGCTCATGAACTGAAGTTACGTTGTCTAAAAAGAAAAGAGAGGAAGTTTTGAATAAATGTCGATGACAGGTAAAATAATATTACGTTGGTTCGGTGGAATAATAGCAATGTCATAACTATTGCATTGAATCTTCATGGAGTTTATCCTATTGTAAAGGCTAAGCGATTGTCCAACAGCGAAAAGAAAGTAATTGAAATTGATGAACCAAATATATATGGTTGCTCAATACAAACGTTGCATAGGGAAAAAGATCCCATGCATCAAATATCGGGAACTACCGGTTTTTGATCCACTCTAAAAAATGGTGGTAGCCGCTCTTCATTTTTATTTTAAAAGCTGCTGTACAACATGCATTGAGCTCAAGAGAGTTGAGTTAGGTATTATGGGGCTAGTTGATATATTGTTTTAAATAAGACTCAGGTAAGATGTGCCCATTGAAGTAAAAGACCTTATCGGAATGCAGCAAATGCAATACGTAGGTTGCAGAACAAATGTTTTGCTGACTTTCATACTCAACAACACCAATATTTCCTTGTTCTCTGAATCTACTTCCCAGTTTATGTTAATTGCTGCTTTTATTTCTTCTTATAAATTGTCATTTTCAATATTACATCGTAGGCAGAAAAAAAATTTGGTAAAAAAGTATGTACCCTCTGGTGCCTAGCGTCCCTTTTTAGGGACGATTTTTCTTTCTTAAATAAAAAATTTAATTTTTATATGATAATTTTTCAACTATTTTTCCTGTCCATTAAACACTATTTGTAACCAGTATACAAAGTATCGTTGAAAAATAAAATGTCAGGCATTAATGGGTTAATTAGTTCTGCTATAGATGTAGTTAAGGTAATTCTCACACAAGATTAATAGAAATAAAAAATTAACAATGCTATTCGCAATTTCTCAACAAAATTGATGACTCTTGCAGGAAGTTCAAGTTTAATTTTAATCTTTTAACTGTCATGCCCGAGACAATCTCGGGCACAGCACTGGTGTTCGAAAATGTCACGCCCGAGTATTACTCGGGGTAATTTTTTTTTCTTTTTCTGAGTGCATCGTATCGTTATACCCGAATATATATTGAGAACGTTTATTTCGGCTTCATCTCTTTGTCAAACCCGACTGTTTCTCGGGTTTGTGCTTGGAAAAGTGTTTCCAGTTATACCATACAAGACTGAATTACTGAAAGGTATTCACTTTTATTTGTTTTTTAGAAAATAATTAGTTTTTTTCATTTTTAGAAAATAATTATTTTTTTCTTCATTTTTAGAAAATAATGCTCCAATATAAAACAATAATGCTCCACTATTTTTTTTTATAGAAGCGAACTTTACAACTGCCATGTTGAGCGGCAGCCGCCTCAAGCAAATATGCAGTGGCTACAAAACTTTAAATATTTTACCCATGTGCTTCAAAATATCAATTTTTAACTGCTGAGTATATTTTATTTCGTGCTAAATATTTGATTTTTGCAATAAAAAATTTTGACAATTTGTGCACCCAAATCATCAAAATAACTTGACGGTTGAAGGGTTAAACAACAAACTTTTTAAGAAAGTAAAGTTTTCTTCCACTGTCTGGGGTACTGGCAATGAAAGCTGCCAAAAAAGATTGCTCCTGCATCATCGATAGAGTCAGCTTTGATGACCGCCAAAACAAAGAATTTTGTGGACGATTTGTTTTCCATCTAATTATGGCTATATGAGGAGATGCAGAGTCTTTTTTAAACATCTGTGCTTTGACTGAAAAACTATTTCTTTTCTAACAGTGGCAATTCATGCTCATTAAAAGCGGAAAAACAACTGTTTTCACATCTGTTCATTTGGGGAAATTCATTTAAATATCGACAATGAAGATATTTGCAAAAACGAAAGTTATTCACTATTTATTTATTTCGCTTCAATTTGTATTATTTCAGTTAGAAATGTACCGAGTACTTGGTAATTACTCGGTACTCTACGTACTTGACCAATTTCCAAGTACTCGGTACTTGGCCAATACCGAGTAGATGTAAAAAAATTGAATAAAGTCAAATAGATTTCGTCAATTAATAAAAAAGTGCAAATATACATAAAGCAATCATTCACAATTGAAGGGCTTGGGAGATAATGGAGTTAAGCGACAAAACAGAAATTGCGAGTAATTAAAATTTAAATTTTTATTGTTGCAGCTTTTTGTTTTCTGGTTTTGTCGTTAGTGTGCGTCTGAACTTTGTCTAATGATATCTACTTTTTGATGTTCCAAGTTTTGTTTGCTTAATTGTATCCAATGCTTACCATTGTCCAGAGTGTTTATTTTTCAAAATGTAACTTAGTCCCTTCATCCTCCAAGTCCTTCAATTGCTCTATATTCATAAAATATGACTATTCTATGTATGGGTGAATATCAGGAAAAGTGCCAATTTGACCATGGAAATTTTCAATTTTTAAAGATACTCAGAAAATAAGATTAATATGGTATTTCAAATACACATTAGTAACAATTTTTTTTTAATTAAGGGCATGGTCAAGGTGAACATTTACCCCTATTTAAGGGGGGGGGGGCTTTGAGCGTTACCGACATGATGGGAATGCTACCGAAATGATAAATATTACAGATTTCACACTTAGTGTACAAAAGTAAACACATTCACTACCTTTTTTGTTGAAAAAGAAAATAATTACTATACACTATAACACTTACACAGCCTGAATATAATAACACTTACACAGCCTGAACGCTTTTTTCTTTCATAAATAAAATTAGAGATTAATTAAAAGTTAGTTAGAGTTTAAATTAGTGCGACAAAGTTTTTTTCAAACAGATAATTAGATTAATGCTTAAAAATCAAAATAAAATAAAATTCTCAACACAATCTTAAAAACCGAAATTAATTCAAGACAGTCAGAGCTTGGCGGGGGAGGGAGATTTGCAATAAACTGTTCGTAAGTTTTCCATTTTAAAACAAAATTATATTTTTGGGAGCAGTAGTTACGAACGAAGGTCTGAATCTGAATATTGATGCAAAAGAAAAGAGGGTAAAAATGGCAATAATTTTGATTGAAGACTCAAATTTTGCGAAAAAATTGTTTTTGAAGCATTTAAAAAAACAATAAATAAATTGCTTCTAATAATGAAAAAAATTGGCAGGAAAAACGATGCACTTGAAATTATCTTTGTTCTTTAAAACTCAACTCATAACACGAAGAAAGAATTGCGAAAAAACATTGGTAACGCACGCATCAGTTTCGTAACAAATATCTTCTACTTCGGCGCTGCCGACATGACAAATTTCCTGTAATATGATAGCTGAACATCCCTAATTAAAGATTCGAGAATAAAAACACCAAATTATGCACATGGCAATAGGGTTCTTTTCCATTATGGAAAACTAGAGTGAAACATTTATTTTGTGTGTTAACTTCCGCTGCCGACATGACACTTCATTTCGTAGAAACAGAAAAGTCAAGATTGAAGAAATCTTACCTGTAATTCAATGCAGCCGAAGTGAAAATTTTCTATTTCGACTGAAACATCACATATTAGAGCTTCATCCAGCGTAATTTTTTGGCGCCAAAAATGTTTTGTCTAGATTTTGTCATTCCGGAAGTTGGCTCACTCGTCATGTTATGAAAACTTGTGACAAGCAGAAATTGCTTTTTTTTATCGATCTAAATTCATTTTATCTAAAACACAAGAGTTAATCGTCATAGATGAACATAAAACACGTTATTTACTTTTGTATTTGTTCCTGCTGCGATGTTTTATAATCCACAGGATTTTTTTGAACTTTGCGATTCGAATGTGTGACGCTCTGCCGACATGACATTGAGGCAATCAAAAGAGTTCTATTGTCCCAAATTAAAAGTAAAACCTGAAAATTTTTTCATGAATTGTATGTGCGCAGGAATGTCATTTAGGGGGGGACGGGGGGGTCAATTGCCCCCCCTGGCTTTAAGAAGCCAATGTATTTACATATAAGTGGGCGTGGTTTATGTTTTCCGGTGAAATTGCATTGTGTTTGGACCCTTTGCCCCAACCCCCCTGGAAAAACTTGAAATGACGTCCCTGTATGTGGACGCAGTTTACTGTATGAGAAAAGAAAATTCTTTGGTTTTTATTTGGAAGTGCTTGAGAAATTCATTTGTGACTTAAATTAGCACTTTTCCTGATATTCACCCGTATAGGGGAAGGGTGGGCATAGTGGCCACTGCGGGCAAAGTGGCCACTTGAAATTTTCCTCCCTATATAGTGCTGCAGCCTAGCGGCAATAGACTCAACTACTCGCCCGGCAGCCGTTGTTGTTGTGTTATAGTTTGGTGCCGCTCAGACGCAATCTCACGGAGATATCGCAAATTTTTCACTTTTTTAACCCTCTGATGTTAAGTAAGTGCATCACATGTTTCGCTTTAGTTTATTGTAGGACTAGGTGAAGTAAACTTTACATCAATGGTGTAAAACACCATGTTTCTAGCTTTGAATTCATATGTCTCAACAGTAGATACAACAACGGGTTGTACGTGAAATATTGTTCTTTCAAAAATGGCGCGCTAGAGGGCAAAGTGGCCACAGCCGAAGGCAACGTCAGCGACGTCGATTGTTTTTCTGTGGTGATTGTTACTCGAAATCTAAGGACAACGAAGGCTAGATTAGATGTTATGGGTGTCTCAAATGGGCTCACGAAGCCTGCACAGGAGCCGAACAGGAGGACGATGAGTTTATTTGTGATTTATGTAAATACCAGTGATTTCATAACTCCATATACTTTTAGTAATGCCTATTTTTATTTAAAACACTAATACAACTGTTCTGAGTTCTGAAACAAAATGCGTTTCATGTTTTCCATACTATCTAAATCTATTTAGGCAGTGGCCACTGTGCCCTACCTAGTGGGGCAAAGTGGCAATTTTGACAGCTTTTGGTAAAGTAAAAATTTCGTACAAATAAAGTTTAAAAATCTAGCTGTTTATATTTTTTAATCAGGCCTAAGTAACCATACTAAATGTTGAAGGGATTTATAAAATGTTTCAATAAAAATTAATGCTGAGTGATTCCATACCATCTCACCGAATGGGGGTCGCACGACCGACTCGGATTTTCTTTTAATTTGGCACACATGTTGATCATATAGAGGCATAAAAAAGTCCACATTGTTAGGTTCCTGCTCCACTTATTTTCTGAGATACATGCCCTCAAAGTTTGTCCGCCACGTCAAAATATAAAAAAAGTAATGTTATTTAATCATTTTTTATAAAAAATCGTACTCATGCAAAATAAAAGTGTTAGAAATCTATGGAAACTAGTTACGCCAGGCATTCAGAAAAAAATACTAGAATGTTCATAATGAAAATTGCTAAGGTACAGGGCTCTTTGAAGTTGTAATCACAAAAACTCGATTTTGCCGATTTTGCTAAAATTGAGTAATTTATTCCAAAAAAAGGAAGACATAACCAAAGGTTTACTCACTTTCTGGTAGTGTACAGATGTTTACTATAAATGGTTACACAATGCATAACTTGAATTTCTCACTCCTTCTTGGAAATATTTAAGCTTAAAGATAAGCCATAAGGCAAAAACATGCGTTTTGGCCATCTTGGCAGCCATTTTTCTCATAAAGGGGGAGCAGTAGAAACTTTAATTTTTCTTTTTAAACAAGCCACTGATATGTTAGATATTCACAGGAAAAGAGTTTACTTTTGGTTATTTCTTCCATTAAGAGATATCCTGCTGACAGTATGTGCATGTTTTTCGCGACGACCATATGTTTTTGTTCCCCCTCTCATGGACTTAAAATTAATTAAATCAAAAAATAATGATATATTTATTAATAGCTGTATTATCTACCCAATATGTCATGAAATGTAATTTATTAAATCATTGAGCAATAAATTAGATAATTGATGAAAACAAGAAATAGTATTTCTCTGATGCCAGAGCATTATGCATTCATAATTATAAAGCACTAAATACTTTCTTGAGAAATTAATTAACATAAAGGAGCTCTAAATATTTATATTATAAGCAATACCCAATCTTGTGATTGGGATACTCCTGTTTTTAATTGCAGAATATCTTGAATATCACATGAATATCTGGAAATTAAATGAGGTCTTTCCGTTTGATGTAGGATATTTTATGACAAATTTCATTTGATGGGCTACTAACTGAGCATGATGATAAAGAGCTATTAATTTCAGCATCGAATTCCATTTTACCTTATTAACAGTTAAATATTTGCAAAATAACTAAATAATTTAATATAAAGCCATGCTTGAAGAATTAAAATAAGTGCAACTAATTTATTCCCATACTGATCTTTACAAAATTGTTATGTGTTGAGCACTGATAAGAACTGACAAGAATAAGTTTACTCACTAAAATACTAGTTCACAGATACTATAAAGCATACATTCTATTTTCTACAGAATAATACTGCAACAAAGAACAAGGGTATCCTCCTGTTTATAGCCATCAATCAGGAACATCCCAATCACAAGATTGGGTATTGCTTATGAGATAAATATTCGAAGCTTCTTTATTTTAATTGACTTTTCAAGAAATTCTTTAGTACTTACCCCTTTATACCCTTGTTCTTTGTTGCAGTATTATTTTGTAGAAAATAGAATGTATGCTTTATAGTATCTGTGAACTAGTATTTTAGTGAGTAAACTTATTCTTGTCAGTTCTTATCAGTACTCAACACATGTCAGTTTTGTAAAGATCAGTATGGGAATAAATTAGTTGCACTAATTTTAATTCTTTAAGCATGGCTTTATATTAAATTATTTATTTAATTATTTTGTAAATATTTAACTGTTAATAAGGTAAAATGGAATTCGATACTGAAATTAATAGCTCCTTATCACCATGCTCAGTTAGTAGTCCATCAAATGACATTTGTCATAAAATATCCTACATCAAACGAAAAGACCTCATTTCTTTTCCTGATATTCATGTGATATTTAAGAAATTCTGCAATTAAAAACAGGAGTATCCCAATCACAAGATTGAGTATTGCTTATAATATAATTATTTAGAGCTCATTTATGTTAATTTCTCAAGAACGTATTTAGTGCTTTATTATTATGAATGCATAATGGTCAGGCATCAGAGAAATACTATTTCTTGTTTTCATCAATTATCTAATTTATTGTTCAATGATTTAATAAATTAAATTTCATGACATATTGGGTAGATAATACAGCTATTAATAAATATATCATTTTTTGGTTTAATTAATTTTAAGTCCATGAGAGGGGGAACAAAAGCATATGGTCGTCGCGAAAAACATGCATATACTGTCAGCAGGATATCTCTTAATGGAAGAAATAACCAAAAGTAAACTCTTCCTGTGAATAGCTAACATATCAGTGGCTTGTTTTAAAAAAAAAATTAAAGTTTCTACTGCTCCCCCTTTATGAGAAAAATGGCTGCCAAGATGGCCAAAAACGCATGTTTTTCCCTTATGGCTTATCTTTAAGCTTAAATATTTCCTAGGAGAAGTGAGAAATCCAAGTTATGCATTTATAGTAAACATCTGTACACTACCAGAAAGTGAGTAAACCTTTGGTTATGTCTTCTTTTTTTGGAATAAATTCTTCAATTTTAGCAAAATCGGCAAAATCAAGTTTTTGTGATTACAACTTCAAAGAGCCCTGTAACTTAGCAATTTTCATTATGAACATTCTAGTATTTTTTTTCTGAATGCCTAGAATAACTAGTTTCCATAGGGGCGATTCTCTGTAAACTCGTCATTTTTCACATGAAATCTGTCCGGGCACGGTTTTTTGAAATGTTCGTATAATTATAATACTATTTCTCAGAACATGAATCTATTACTTTGGTTTTAAAGAGGGCTAATTGAAGTTTGTGTTTTTCTGATAAATCATGATAGGGGGTAAGTCCCCCACCTAGTATAACTAGGCAGGGGACTGTACCAGGTGACTGTGTTTTTGCTCTTTGTTGCGTAATATCTGCAAAACTATTGGAACATAATTAGTTACAAAACTACCTATAAATTTAGGCACAAATCGTGGACATAACTAATATGTTTTATAATTAAATTAATTGACATTAAAAAAAATCACTTCCTAGAGGACTGTTTTCGCAACGACCCTGATGCATACTTTCATCACAAATGTGGCTCTCATACTAAGCAAAGCATTGTTTCAACACCGTTCTCGGCGATTTCGACAAATTCACACTAATTACTTTAAACTTCATGCCAAAAAGAATTAGCAAAAGTTATAGATTTTTCGTATTACAGCTTTGAATTTGTTGCAGGGGACTGTTTGAAAAAACTCCGGACAGAACTTGCATGACAGTTTTAAGTTTTAGAAATACGTAATTATACCTTATTTTATAAGACAAATATTGCTTCATTATTCTATTTTTAGATATTAATTGCCAAATTTATGTAGTGTTAATAGGTTTTTTGAAATACTATCTTTAACAGTTAGACTATGGGATTGGGACAGCCAGGGTACTGTGTTTTTGGTGCTTAGATAATTTCTAGAAAAAAAAATTAAATTGTTATCACTCCAAATACAATTGGGCTACAAAGTATTAACGCTTTACTTGTATTAAGAGCGATAATTACTTTATTACACTTTATTATTTTTTAAATACTCAGTTCGGACAGCCAATTACCAGTTTACAGAGAATCGCCCATGGATATCTAACACTATTATTTTGCATGAGTACGATTTTTATAAAAAAATGATTAAATAACATTACTTTTTTAGTATTTTGACGTGGCGGACAAACTTTGCGGTCATGTATCTAAGAAAATAAGTGGAACAGGAACCTAACAATTTGGACTTTTCTATGCCTCTATATAATCAACATGTGTGCCAAATTAAAAGAAAATCCGAGTCGGTCGTGCGACCCCCTTTCGGTGAGTTGGTATGGAATCACTCTGGTGGAAGGAAAATAGAGGTTCCTTAGAGTGGCCGCTATGCCCACCCTTTCTTTTAGGTTTTGAAAGAAAGTTATAAAATCAAATCAGAGGAAAAGCGTGCTATGCATAGGTTTTTCTGAGTAATTACCTTTTTCAAATCACACATTAGTGTAAGACAACTTGCCTTTGGCCAAATACAAGAATCATGGATAAAAAGCATTTTCACGTTTACAAGATACAATTAATGTTGAAATGTTACATTACCAAAAACCATTGAAATCAAAACTTAAGATAATACTAATTGCTTAACACTCCCCTCAAACAAAAAGCATTTACTATTTAATATTTTTATTATTTAATAAGAATCTTCTGAATTTGAACTAATTTAGATATCAAATTGATAGTATGGTGTACTTGCCTTTATTGACGGAGAACATAAATAGTATGAGCGTGTTGAAATTTTATCATGGCAAATTATTGTAGTTTAAAACGAGATATTAAAATATTAGTTCGCTTAGTTTGAAAAATATATAATGAAATACAAACATTTAAGAAATGAAACAATAAAATGCTATCATTTTTAGTTCACAGTGTTATTAAACAAGATAAATATTTATAACAACGTTAAAACTGATGCAGTTTAAATCAGCTGTATTTTAACGACAAAATTTAAATAAAAGCAATTGAAGATACATACCTGATTTAGTTCGCAAAGTAAAACTAGTTAACAAATCAGTAACATAAAATTAGTTTACAAGTCATGCTTCTGCAGATAGCGCAGAGAGAATAATGAAGCAAATCCAAACTAGGCTTTTTAAAACATAATTGATAGAAAATCAGCGAAATTATTTAACATATTATTTATGAATGCATATACCGCAAAGCGAGGGCTACTATGCACCAATGTTGAAAAGTGCTGCTAAAGTTGTAACCACCCATTCATAAAATAATTTATTCTTTTTTTTTTATCTTTCGGGTGAACTTAAGACTTTTCCAACAATGGTGCAAAGTAGCCTTGGTTTATGGTAATTAACTTTTCATTACAAAAAAAAAAAAAAAAATAGTAAGATGTTTAACAGACCTTTCGAGAACTTTATTTCCGTGCACACGACGACTATCCGACGACGTTGGCAACGTGCTTGAGCTTGATTAATGTTTTGTTAAAACCCGCCAATTTCCAATCGTACGCCAAAATAGGTGTTAACCGAGTCGAAAATACTCCTCAAATGATGTCTGCGCATGTGACGTTATGTAAGAATTCACCAATATCGGTGTTTAGTTTCAATTACACCACTTTCAGTGTATAAGTAAGCTAGATATGGTTGTTGAAGCGTTGATTGGCACAATTTTTGGAGTTGTTCAACAAAAAAATCGGATAATTATTACACCTTAGTTTTTACAGTGTATATTTTTTGTGAAATAAAGACGAATCACATATTTCTGAAACTATATATTGTCATATAAGTGCTGTCGTCCCCTGCCAGAAATTCAAAACTGCAATCGAAAAATCTGTTAGTTACTCTAGCAAATGTTTTTGGCATGAAGTTTAATGTAATCAGTGGGAATTTGCCGAAATTACTGAGAACTGTGTTGAAACACCACTTAGTTTAGTTTCAGAGCCACATTTGTGATGAAGGTATGCAACTTGGTAGTTGCGAAAACAGTCCTTTGGTAAGTGATTTTATTAATGTTGATTAGTTTAAATATGAAACAGTATTTGTTGTGTCCATGATTTGTGTATAATTTTATGTGTAGTTTCTCAACTAATTATGGTCCAATTATTTTGAAAATACTACGCAACTAAGTGAAAATAACGTCCTTTGGCGGCATTCCCCCGCCTAGAAATATGGCAGGGGCCTTGCCACTTGTCATGGTTTATCAGAAAAACGCAAATTTCAATTGAGCCTATTTTGAACTAAGTGCTAAATTCATTTCCTGAGCAATAGTATTATAACTATACGGGCACATTAAAAAAAAAGCCTGATTATGGAAAATAACGAGTTTACAGAAAATTGCCCATTTATAATAAATATGTTGCTTTAGGGCAATTCCATCTACAAAGTTCAAACTATGAAGCGATAAAAAATGAAAATGAACCTCACAATCACTGAAGAGCAGAAACCTTTGATATTCCTCGTCAAATGCGCTTGCCCTCCTTTAGTAGATGCATGTTGAAAAAATTCGATTATAATACCGAGGACTCTATAAAAAAAATAGCTCTTAGAGGATTGCGGTAGAGATAACGTGTGGTAGAAATAACGAAATGACGTATTTGCTGAAAAGGCAGAATAAACTGTAAATATGTATTTCCGGGCTATACATGTAACAGCTCTATAAATGCAAAAAACATGCGAGTTTTTTTTTTTTTTTTTTTTTTTTTTTGCGTATTTGCTCGTTATAACGTTGTTTCTTCAACATTTTCCCTACAAACGTAAACAATATACTGTTCGTCTGTCAAAGAGGCTCCTGGCACTCGCGAACAGTTCCACATAAAAGAAAGTAGATGGGTTGTGGGTGATAAGTTTTCAATTTAAAACTTGTATTTGCTATATCCTTTTGACGTATTCAACTAAACTATGTATTTGAAATTAGCATCGTTCCACGTTGTTTGGTACGGCTCAAAATGCTTTTCATTTTTCTTCCGATTATTGTTATCTTACCTAACACCCCGATTTTGGTAAGATCAGAGAAGATCTGACGAATGCGTAAATGCGCCGCAGGTTTTACCTAAGAAGATCAGACAGTAGCCCTATCGGTACTATTGAATCGTTCAATATTATTTTAGCATACACAATAAACTTGCTTGCTCAAAAATCAGTTTCCTTTATTAGCAGTGAAATAGGTAGATAAAATAATTTTTTCAACGGAAAATGCTCCTCGTAATTGAACATACTGTACTCGCACGGTTGAAAATTCAGAAAATTTTAAGAAGAGTATTCCTGTGCAACGGGAATTTTTACAGTACAAAGAAAATAATGCAATAAATTTTACCGCAGAAAGTAAACGATTCCCTCTGAGTCTCATTCATTAAAGGGGTAAGTGTGTCTTTCTGTGAGCAATGACTAAGTCGGTTTGAATTCAACTATATAGTAACAATAACAATAAATATAGGTAATTGCAAAAACATACAGTAAACTCTCGATTATCCGTGGAAAAGAGTATCATGATAACCACGGAAAAGCAAATACTGCTGATAATCCGAAAAAAAGGTAAAACACGATATTAGTGTATGCAATAGTTAACTAGTCCATAACACAATGCATGCATTTAAATTATTGCTAAAATGCTAATATTGAATGTAAAAAATATCTTTAAGAGTTAAAAATGACCAAAACGCATTGTTGGAATATTCATCAATTTACGAATTGATTAATACAGGGAAGGCCCTTATAGGTTTTTTTTCTTGTACCATACTTTCTCTCTTTTTCGAGTACAATAGGGTGGAATTTCAAGTCGTTCCGAACAGTACGTTTTTTTTAAACAAATTTTTATAATTCCAACTGTAATTATAAAAAGTTGTAAAAAAGAACGTAGAATTGCACTTAAAATAGGTGACCATCGTAAAAGAGGGTCCCAATCGTATAGTACTTAAGGTAATATTTCAAACACTTAAAGGTAATATTTCAAAAAACCAACTAACACTACATAAATTTGGCAATTAATATCCAAAAATAGAACAATGCAACTATATTTTTTATGAAATAAGGGAAACTAGGCAGGATCATAAAACATTTAATTGCAGGAAAACGCAATTTCAGAATTATTAGCGGTTTTCAAGAAAATCAGTGTGAAATGATACTTTGCCATAAAAGTAAATTTTGAATATTTTGGAATTTGTTAACACACTTTTTAACTTTAAATTTTAAGGCAAGTAAATTTTCGAAGTGTGTATGTGTTAGACACTTTTTTAGCTATGGTAATAATATGCGGAAGTTATTTATAATTTTAATTTAAGTTATTAAAAATGAAGATAAACAAAGGTAAGCGAAATAGGGAGCTTTGACCCAAGCTAGAGGGAGACTAGACCCAAACATTATGGACGTTTTTGTTTAAATTAGTGATTTTTTATGTAATAAATTGTTTACATCGTATGATTTAGGTCAAATGATTAAGTTTTATCCAAGTAATTACTATATTTCCTGTGATTAGAAGCTCAGTAACCTTCATAATACTCCTAGGTTAGGTTTGCCCCAACTGTAGAATCTGACACTTCAGAGTTAAAAAATATGAGGTACCACTGTGTCCTTAGTCAAAATTTCAACGTGGAAGAGCTTTATAGCAAGAAAGTGCGAGTTAAAAACTGGGTAACTGTCAAGTTTGGTGGGAAAAAGATGACTGGGTATTTTATTGGCTCATCAACAGAAAATAATCATATTTTGGCCGAAATTTTCTAGCAGATTAGAAGGTAGTAGATTTAAACGGCATGATGTTAATACTGTTTCTGAATGAGAACTGGAGCAAAATGCAACTTTTCTTAATCCTAGCGACATAACCATACCAAGTGGCATAGACACCAGTTTTGAGTTCGACTTCTGCTTTTCTGCTGAGTTCAAATAAGATTCAGTGAAGAAAAAGTTAAAAACTTCATTGAAAGTGTTGTCACTTCAAATATCACTCATTAAAACGAAAAACACCATCAAACTCGTGGATTTGATTTCAATATTTATCAAAATTCTTACATTCACAAGATGGGTCATTTCTCCCTACGCATTATGTCAAGTGCCCCTACACCTAAGGATGCACTTGACCTAAATGCAGACTGGAGGCATATATATTTTTTGAACCATTTGTAATTCGATCTATGCTATTATTTTCTGGGACAATACTGTGCAAAATGACGTAGTATTTACATATATTTTTATTAAGCTGTAACTATTACACAAAAAAACTGAAAACTGAAAAACCAAAACTTGGGTCAATTCTCCCTTGTTTCCAACAAGGTTTAATTACGTATTTCTAAAACTTAATATCGTCATGTAAGTTCTGCCTAAAGTTTTTTTTAACAGTCCCCTGCCCCAAATTCAAAGCTGCAATAGAAAACATCTATTAATCTTGCAAATGTTTTTTGGCATGAAGTTTAACGTAATCAGTAGGAAATTGCTGAGAACGGTGTTGAAACGCCACATTGTTTAGTTTCAGAGCCACATTTGTGAAGAGCGTATGCATCTTGGTCGTTGCGAAAGCAGTCCTGTGGTAAGTGATTTTATGAACGTTAATTAGTTCAATTACGTAGCATATTAAGTTTTAGACATATTTTTTGTATCCATGATATGTGTCGTCATGTATCGGTAGTTTCGTAACCAATTATGTGGGCGATTCTCTGTAAACTCGTCATTTTTCACACGAAATCTGTCCGGGCACGGTTTTTTGAAATGTTTGTATAATTATTATACTATTGCTCAGAAAATGAATCTATTACTTTGGTTTGAAAGAGGGCCAATTGAAGTTTGTGTTTTTCTGATAAATCATGATAGGGGGTAAGTCCCCCGCCTAGTATAACTAGGCAGAGGACTGTGCCAGGTGACTGTTTTTGCTCTTTGTTGCGTAATATCTGCAAAACTATTAGAACATATTTAGTTACGAGACTACCTATAAATTTAGGCATAAATCGTGGACATAATAACTAATATGTTTTATAATTGAATTATTTGACATTAATAAAATCACTTCCCAGAGGACTGTTTTCGCAACGACCCTGATGCATACTTTCATCACAAATGTGGCTCTCAAACTAAGCAAAGTAGCGTTTCAACACCGTTCCGGCGATTTCGGCAAATTCATACTGATTACTTTAAACTTCATGCCAAAAAGAATTTGCAAAAGTTATAGGGTCACCTGGGGTAATTCCTGGTCAAAAAGCATTAACATTCAATTATCACAAAATCTATCTAAGTTAGAGTTACAATTTTTGGTATGGAGGAAGCACATTGGGATGTCCATCAAATAAAATATTCATGCTATCAACAATACATAATGAACTTGAATAATTGTCGTTAATTAGTGACCAGGAATTACCCCAGAGATGGGGTAATTCCTGGCCACTTAAGGGGCAATTATTGGTCACTCACATGATTGATGCAAATACATAAATTTTGTAAGCACATTATTAATACAAGTTATTAAACTAATTAGATAAAGAATTTATATATATAGCTAATTAAACACTGTATTTAGTTTTTTTAAGGAAGAATGCAATTTTTTTCAACATAATATCTTTACTTAATAAAACTTAGCCAAAATACTTTTTGTACACTTTGTATGCAATAGCTACAGCTGTTATATCTGTTGTGAATGAATCTTCACCTACCAAATAAATAGGTCCATAAAAAATATGGTGCACATGCACCATACACACTGAACACATGCTTCTGTCTGTTATGAACAGTTTAAGGTGAACAGTTAAGTGAATGGTACAATGCAGTTACAGTTAAGCATTTTTCTTAGTATAATTAAGAATAATTATTAAAATTTATAAAATAATTGAATCAAATTTAACAAAGAAAAATTCAGTATATTGTACACTTATCATTAACAGATCAGAATATTACATTGCTATTACAGTTAACTTTGCAGTTAAGGCTCACAGAGTTACATATAGTTTAAATCAATGACATATGTCAATAATAGGCGAAATAATAATTCATAAATATTAAAAAAAGGACTGACCAGGAATTACCCCACTGACCAAGAATTACCCCAGTAACCAGGGGCATTATTTGGAGCCTTCCAGCAAATTATTCAAAACAGTAATGGTAAATCCAAAACTATTTTTCAGTAACTGACATAGTACCTAATTCAACCAAAAAGAGAAAAAAGAAAAATATTCAGAAGATTGAGTTTGATCACGATCTTTGTAAAAATGTATTAAAACTAAGGACCAATCTTGTTTTACGAAATTTAACAAGCGATTTTTAAAAGATTTTTTTTTTCAAACTAAATACACAGTCAACTCATAATTAAGTAATGAATTACAATGAAGATAGTTCAGAGTACCTCTGTGATTTTTTTCATTTTGCTGAAGGATTATTAAGACATAAAAAGGACTGTGACCAGGAATTACCCTAGAAACTTGCTGACCAGGAATTGCCCCGGGTGACCCTAGATTTTTCGTCTTACAGCTTTGAATTTGGTGCAGAGGACTGTTATACGTAATTATAATTTATTTCATAAGAAAAATATAGCTTCATTATTCTATTTTTAGATATTAATTATCAAATTTATGTATTGTTAATAGGTTTTTTGAAATACTATCTTTAACAGATAGGACTATGGGATTGGGACAGCCAGGGGACTGTTTTTGGCGCTTAGATAATTTCTAGAAAAAAAAAATTAAATTGTTATCGCTCCAAATACAATTGGGCCACAAAGTATTAATGCTTTACTTGTATTAAGAGCGATAATTACTTTATTACACTTTTTTTTTTTTTTTAATATTCAGTCCGGACAGCCAATTACCAGTTTACAGAGAATCGCCCATGTTACGAAAATAATTTTGGAAATATTACTTAACTAAGTGAAAATACGGTCCCCTGCCTAGTAATACTGGGAAGAGGATTTGCTCCTGTCATAGTTTATCAGAAAAACACAAACTTCAAATTGGCCCTCTTTTGAACCAAAGTGATAGATTCATTTCCTGAGCAATAGTATTATAATTATACGAACATTTCAAGAAAATATTCCCGGACAGATTCTTTAGGGAAAATGACGAGTTTTTCAGAGAATCGCCCATATGCAGGAAGAATGAACAATAAAATATCCCGATGCAAATGTTTTGCCAAAGCAATTAAATAAGATCTCCACTTCTGTCACAAATAAAATGCAGTGAAGCAAGAAACTTATTAAACGTCTAGTATTTGAATAGGTTTGGTCCTTGACTTAATCCATTAAATTTCCGCATCAAACATGAGACTTAATTTTCTTTCAGATTAAATATTCGATTTGCCACTGTAGAAAATAGTACAATTGCCAGAATTTAGTACAATTTGAAGAACAACGATATTGAAGAAGAGTAGAACAGAACTTTTTAAATATTAAAGATTGAAATGAAAGAGACTTTAATTAGGAGGCAAATTCGAGTCGTGAATATTTAAAGCAGAAAATAAACCTTCTTTGGCCTTTAACCCATTAATGCCTGACATTTTTTTTTCAAAGATATTTTGTATACTGGTTACAAACAGTGTTTAATGAACAGGAAAAAAAAATAAAAAAAATATTATGTAAAAAATAATTTTTTTATTAAGGAAAGAAAAATCTTCCCTTAAAACTTACGATAGACCCCAGAGGGAACATACTTTTTTTACTAAATTTTTTTTCTGCCTACAAAAAATATTTAAAAAGACATTTTATAAGAAGAAAGAAAATCAGCAATTAACATAAACTGGGAAGTTGGGAATATCTTTGAAAACTAAGCTTTCTTCCTTGAGATTGTGAACGATGTCATTTTTGATAAAGATCATATTAAAACGGCTACAGAACACACTTTACAATGGTTATGCGCTGAGACAATACCAATTGAGACAAAACCAAGGTACTAATTGAACACTATTATTTGGTTGAAATGTTCATTTTGGGGAAATTCACACTTTTTTGGACCGTCCCAAAAAAGGACGCTAGGCATTAATGGGTTAAATAAACGGCGAATTTTCTCGAAAAATGCCATTAAACGATATTTAACGTGATGTTTTAAAGAAAAAAAAAAGTTCGTGAATCAGACGCTAAACCAGTTCTCTCACAAACATTAATTAACAGGGATAACTGTCCTGACGCCCCCATCTGTACTAAAAAATAATTTTACATACATGTAGCAAAAAATGTTAAAGTGCGCTGGAAAAATAATGCGTATTGTAGAAACATTGCCGACGGGAAAATATTTTGAAAAATATTCATTCTCACAAATTCTGTACCTCAGTAGCAGACTAACGTAAGTCCAAAAACGACCCCTTTTTTACTGTATTGTATGTAGGAGCGTATTCCGCAAAGACCCGTGAGAACGTATTTCTATAAGTAAAAACTCCTTCAATTAATTAACAGCATTAAAAGAGCGCGAGTCAAGATTCGTGGACCTTCAAGAGGATGAATCATTTTACTGGTTTGGTTAAAATAACTGATTCAAAATTTCGGTTCAACTGTGACTAGAGATCGTAGACTGACAAATGCACCACGTAGCGTAAAGAAATTTTGAACATGTAACAATATTGTTATGCGTTTACTAGTACGTAGAAGACAAAAGGAATTTACCGGTTATGAGTTTTCAAAATAGTTTGTAACAATTTATTTCATTACTCACAACACTATTTTTTCCTTAAAGCGAATAGACTCTCTTTGTTCCAAAATAGGAATCCAGCCCCTTTTTATGTATTCTTTGCATTATCCGGGCGTATATATTTCTAAAAACACATTATGTAATGAAATTAGTTTGCATCATTTTAGTAGTAGAAAAGTGTTTTCTAATTGTACAATTTTCAAAATAAGTGAAAAGACTACGGCAGGGATGGACAATCAAGATAACGTAAAATTCTCAGATTATCATTACCTGGTTCTTCGAAGTGCAAACAGAAATAATCAAATTTAAGCCATAATTTCTTTTTTTCTCTTTATTTTTTTTTACTTGAGCATTTTTTTTCTATTGGAGGGGTCCGAATTAGGACTACTTTTAGAGAACCATCATTTCCCCCCACTTTTTACTAAATTATAAAATGCTATTTTAAAAAATATATTTGTAGTGCTTCCGACTGGGGGATTCTTGCACAACTAAATGAAGCATGATTTACGACTGGACAAGCTGTTTTATTTTGAATATTAAGAGCAAGAATCTGAGAGAGTGTCACGTCTGTGATTCATGACCTCTCAGATTTTTTCCCAAAAATTACTTAATGATTATTATCTTATTGAAACACTAAATCCCGAATGTTTTGTTCTAAAGTTGAGTTGTTTAGTTTTTATGGATCCCCAAAGTTGAAGGTGCGGCATCAAAAATTAAGCGGATTTTCAAGACATGGAAGTTGCTGTGAGCCAAAACTCTTACCAAGAACTGTTGAACTCCAATTTTCTTTTTGTATATGGAAAACAGAAGGTTCAAACTTTACAAAATGAATGTTAAATTTGAGGTAAGTTGTTGCCGTAAGGTCAGTGAAGACCCTCAAAACAAGGCATTTTTGACAGTTTTCAGCATTTTTGAGGTCCAAAAACAGCTTGTACATTTCAGTTGCCACGGCTAAAGTAGTGTCGTTTGAAAGACCAGTGTAAGCACTTTAAAATGACCGAGGAAAGTTAAACGTGTTTTTAGTTGCGTAAGGCCGAAATATGAAAAATGTCATATTTTACCGATATTCAAACGGTCATAATTTCCTCTGCCAACAACATATTGAAATATTTTTTTTTTTTGTTGCCAATGCCATACTCTATTCTTTATCTTAACAGAACAGTTGAGTCCTTTGAGGCGAAATGCTAAAAAATTTTTGACAAAAAATATTTTTTTTCCTGTGCAGTTTTTGTAAAAAACTTTTAAGCATTTCGCCTTAAAGGACTCAACTGTTCTGTTAAGACGAAGAATAGAGTATGACATAGGCAAAAAAAATATTTCAATATGTCAACAGAGGAAGTTATGACCGTTTGAATATCGGTAAAATATGACATTTTTCATATTTCGGCCTTACGCAACTAAAAGCGCGTTGAACTTTCCTCGGCTATTGATGCATTATTTTAAAGTGCTTACACTGGTCTTTCAAACGACACTACTTTTGCCGTGGCAACTGAAATGTACAAGCTGTTTTTGGACCTCAAAAACGCTAAAAAACGTCAAAAATGCCTTGTTTTGAGGGCCTTCACTGACCTTACGGCAACAACTTACCTCAAATTTAACATTCATTTTGTAAAGTTTGAACCCTCTATATTCAATATACAAAAAGAAAATTGGAGTTCAACAGTTCCTGGTAAGAGTTTTGGTTCACGGTAATTTCCATGTCTTGAAAATCCGCTTAATTTTTGATGCCGCACCTTCACCTTTAGGGATCCATAAAAACTAAACAACTCAACTTTAGAACAAAACATTCTGGATTTGGTCTTTCAATAAGATAATAAACATTTGGTAATTTTTAGGAGAAAATCTGAGAGGTGAATCACCTCATAATGCTAGGCGTGACAGTTTCTCAGATTCTAGCTCTTAATGAAGTTGTAGGAAGAAATAGACTGTCTGATTTTGATGCATATGTGAAGAATTAATCTATATATACCAAAATAGATGTATGTGGGTGCGTGTACATATGTTAGTTATAACAAATTCACAGTTTATTGTCAGATCTTTGCTAATTTTGACACATAGGTCCTTCGATGCTCAGGAATGAATATAGAGGGAGGGGGGGGGGATTCGGATCTAAAATTTAAACTTTGAGTCAGAAAGTTTCTCCTTTCTGCACGTTGACGGGATATTTTCGACTTTTTTCTTTTATCTAAGCTTTATTGATCACTTGATACAATTTTTATTTTTGAGCTAGACCGTGAAGCAACTAATTGATAAATAAAAAACTGCTTCAAAAATATTTTTGCGAATGCAGCGCTTTCACAAACAAGAAATTTTACAGATGTTTCCTGCTTTTGATTCTTATTAAAATTACTTTGTTTTAATTTAAATACTGAAAACAATAGCTAAATAAAGCTTAATTTTTGACATGAGTACGTAAGTAGCCTATAAATATCCTTTTTTGAACGGAATATTTTTAAATACGAACATAAAAATATAAAATCTCTTGAGAAAAAACTGAATAACACGAAAGACTTGTGAAGCGTGTTGTAGTTCCAGTCCGCTGCTTTGGTTCAATTTTCATATTTTCAACCGAAGCAGTTGAAAACAAAGCAAAATCCCGCGAGTAACTATTTTCTTAATTGTGGGCCTTCATTTGAAGAGAGAAAAAAGTGAATAAGCCACGTAATTTGTAACAAAAATAATCTTGATAGACACAGAGGGAACGTATCGTATTATTCATCAGATTATATAGGCATGGTTGACATTAAAGAAAGGAACAAAAACTTCCCTTTTCACCTGAGTTCTTTTGCGTTGCATTGTTGCTGACTGTTTGCTCTGAGCTTCTCATTTCGGAAGTGAATGATGTTTACAGAACTTGGTAAAGAATCTCTCCGAGTTGTAAGCTACGCGTTACTGCAGTACATCTAACACTTTTTCGCTGCGAGGGTTTTTATTTTAAAACGGCGTTTTGAGATATTTGCTCCGTTTTAAATACGTTAAAGTAATTATTTTCTCGAGTTATTGTGAGCATAGTTAAATATGTTTTGCACAATTTTCCAAATGATTACGTATTTATTTATTTTTTCTATTTCAGTTAGGAGGAAAAGTAGAAACGCGGAGCTCGTTTTTTTAATTTTATTTTAATGGTACAGAAAGATGGATATTGAACACAATTGAAGAAAGTTCCAATTTTGAATCGCTTGAAACGTTAACAATTTTGTTCGACCTTTCCTCAGACATAATTTCAAATGTACTACACTATAACACAGTTTAACAATATGTCCATATAAACATAGCGCATAATATTTGAAAGGAATTTCTCTAGGCAATATAGGTAATCAATCCGGACCAAAAAAAAATGTCTTCACAGAAACAAGAAATACTATCCATAAAAACAAAGAATGTTCACTTACCAGATTGAAGAATTCAGACGTTCCCAAAGTTGCGAATTTTAATACTTAAAACGTGCAGACGGCTTGAGTTTTACTTAAATCCTTCAGCGTTGAAGTTTTAACCACAATTTTTTAAATTTTGTTGCGAAAGTCCTAAGTAAGAACTTGTCTCCAACATTGATTTCTGTCTCACAGAATTTCGGGTCACCAATATGTAGGATTCAAAGAACGAAATACTTTCGAATTATAGTACGAATTTAATTAGTTCAAAATATTGCACATACATGGAGAAGGAAAATAAAATGCGGCGATCAGACTTAATTTACGGGACGCACTATTTATTGCGTCAGCTGAATTATTTTTCACCCACATATAGCCAGCTGCATATTTTTTCAGTTTTAAGAATTATTCAAACTATAACATGTTTATATACATTATACAAACTAATAAATTTTCGATCAATTTGGAATGACTAAAAGAAATTTTTCGACATATTTATGCAGTCAGCTGACGTTTAATCCATCGCTTTCGAGCCAGCTGAATATATTTTTTTTTTCCATTCTATTAAATAATCAACGAAGTTTCAGCCGGGATGGTATCACTTATATAAGCTTGCGGCGCTCAAACTTAATTTATGCGACGCAGAATTTATCGCGTCCGCTGAAGGGTTTTCCATCCACATATAGCTAGCTGAATATTTTACTATTTTTTAATATACTATTCTGTTTGATGTGGAATTTAATAATATGGATTGAGCAGCTTTTGATAGTATGCGTTTAAAATTATTTCTAAACGGAGAAGAAATCTTCAACAAGCTAAATAATATAAACAAGAGTCCACTGATTCATGGAAAATGGAAGCCCGACTGTTTGCCCGACATTATCAATCACATCTTGACTACTTTATAAATCGGGGCCCCAGTCAATGGATGCACAAATTTGTTTGCTTTAAATATTAAATCCGGCAAGCTAACTTAGATAATGAATGTCAGACTAACGCTTCATTGTGCTCTGAGGGCGTTTAATAATTTTCCCGCTACCTCAAACTCATCATTAAAGCCGAAAAGGGTCGTTTTGAGTACGTAATAGAACTTGAACTGTTTGACTCGAGAGCCATTACGCTTCGAAAAAAGGAATACGAAATCAAGACGTTAATTTCGCGATAGAAATGGATTTTTTGTTCAACTTTTGAATTACGATGCTTTTGAGAGGCATTGATTTAAATCCATTATTTAATCATTATTTCTGCAGTATTTCCCGTCGTTTGTTTTTCTTTATTTTGTGTTAGTTCTTCTGGAGGCCTAGTCTCCGCCCATACGTAAATTTACGTAGGTTAGTCATGACGTCAACGTACGGACGCATCGTAACGAATGCTAGTAACGTATGCTGATAACCGTACGTGCGGTAACTGCGTAGTGTCTGCCCAAATATTCCGAACGTACGTCAACATTCGGCGTGTTTGCGAACGTACTGAAAAATATTAAGCCACGCCTTTATTCCGATCCAAATCAGCCAATCGAAAATTAGCGTTACAATCGGCGAGTATCGTAATCGTTGACTTGGTAATGTTCGGCAGACAACGCTTTTACTTTTGTTTTCCATTGTTTGCATAGGTTTACATTTTAGAGTACGTATTTTGCGTGCAGAAAAAAAGGGCAGAGACTAGCGGGTCTCGCTACATACGTTAAAAGGACGTCACGGGTTGGTTTTGAACGCGGAGAATTTTTACGTATTGGACAGAGACTAGACCTCCTGCGGTTACGGGTAGTTTTTTGTCTCTTGCTTTTATCTAGGAAGTCAGAAGTTAATTTAATAAAACATATTAGCAAAGGAGCAAAACCCCATACACGTGTTTTGGAGATACAAGGAATCCTTTAATGATACAGTAAAATTTTTGAGTTCGTATTGTTGATCAGCAGTCATTACGAAGCCGGAATATTGTGAATGCGATCAGGTATAGGGAGGGCTAAAGGTTTTCTGTGCAAAAAAAAAAAAAAAAAAAGCTTAACGCCGAAACAGGTATGGTGTAGAATATTTATAATTTTGCTACACCACATCTATTTCGGTGAAGCATATGGCCTTTATGGTGTTGTCGCATGTAGCTTTTCTGTCCGGTGTAGAATACAGTCTTTATTGCGTATCATATTTATAATTTTGCTTGTTCTAATAACTTTTCTTGGACTGTTTACGTTTTCTGCCTGAAGATTATATAAAGGTCTTGAATTTCAGTAAGCAAACTTTTACCTTTGAAAAAATAATGAGTACGTTGAAACGTAATCTAGTGGACTCCCGCTACAACGCGATTTAACTTATGCGAAATAGCTATGACGCGTTTTTCACGAGTAATGCTTTTAGAGTTAACGCGAATTCCTCGTCCGCAACCCGAAAATCTTTGAAAAGGAACTGCGAGATGTAACTATCGGCTGCGTAATCAGGACCGTCATTTAAAATTTTTCCGGGGGGGGGGGGGGGTGCAAAGGATGTCTACATAATGTAAATTTGCCAAAAAATGGTCTACTTTTATTTAAATACATTGATTTCCCAAAGTCGGGGGGGGGGAGGGTGATTGACCCCCCTGAACCCCAAAATGTCGGTCCTGTGCGTAATTGATACTAAATATTGGTTTCGGGATTTGGTTTTCATTCCCTTAGCATCACTGAAGGCGTCGCACCGTGTTAGTCTAGTTACTGCTTTGTTGGTGTTTAAGAATAATCACTTCGTATTTTACCATTGACTTTCTTCATTCCAAGCATGACAAGATTCTCTATAATAAACACCTAAATGCGCTGTTTCATCTAAAAAAAGATAATAAGAAATGTCTCACAATTAAAGGGGAATGTGAAGATCCGTGATATGAAGAACACCTCCGATCACCCCTCCACAGTATTAATTATCATACTTTTTTTTTTAATTTAGGATTACTATAACTCGATCTAATAGAAAGCTGAGTTACATTATTATTGCATATTCGACATACAGTATTGTACTTAGTCTCTCTGCTATTGATCATCGATTGTGCATCGTAACAGTACGTTATTGTATGGTGAATAACGATTTTTTTAAATTTTATTTTTTATTTTTATGCAGCATAAATTTAGTTCTTTGAGTGTGATTTTTTTTTTCATGTGCTTAAGGAATGGGTTAAAACAGTTTGAGGGTTACTGCGATGATAAGAATGCTTTTTTTTTTGATATTTTAGAGCTTTATTAGTTTCATAAAAAATAAAATGATAGTAAAATAAAATAGTTTAATGAAAAGTGATCAAATAAGCTTTGTGTTAAAAATAATTGAAATTTAAAATCAACGTAAATAAAGCACAAATAGATAGAAAGTAGGGAAATGTGGGGCAAAGTGAAATAGTTAATTTTACTTACCTGCTTTAAAGGGAATAAATGGGAAATTTGTTCTGAAAATTATTGTACATAAAGAAGAAATAATGTATTTTGTAATACGACTTTCGTAAAAATAATTTGTTTCATCCTTGGCAGTTATTTTGAACTTTAAAAAAAATGTGGAAATTTTTCACTTCAAAAAATTATGGGGCAAAGTGAAGAACAAAATATTTTTTTTATAAAAAATCTTCTATACAACGATTTACAGTAGTTTTTATCAAATGAATGCGTAAATAAACGAAAAAAATAATTATTAATGAAAAATAAACGAATAAGTAAATAAATGAATCAATTAAGATGTGAGAAAAAATAAATGAGTGAATAAAATAGAAATTAAAGAAGAAAATGAGTCAACGAATAAGTAAATAAGTAAATAATTCTGTAAAAGACTGCAAATAAATCAATAAATAAAGAAATACGTAAGTGATTTAATACGTGAATGAGTAAACGAAATGATATATTTCACTTTGCCCGCGTGCACTTCACGAATTCCATTGAACATTTAAAATCAAAAAATGCCTAGTATAAACTAAATAAAGACTAGACTGGATATCAGTAAATTTCAATTAATAGTTGAAATGATAATTCCGAAAATTTTATCATTTTATAATAACAAAAAATATTTTTGAAAAAGTACGAATATTACAACCAAGGTATAAAATTTTGAAAATGACTTGTATAATTTTTTGTTCAGTTACTTATTTTTTGACAGGAATCAACTCTATGTGTTTGCCCCGCACTTTGCTCCACATTCCCCTACAGCAAATAGCAGTTTCAAGGCCCCTTCCTCAGTACAAAAAGCCCAGCACACAAGAAAGCTATGAAAGATATTATTTTCCTCAATACCCTTATCTTTTCCCAATATTCTTTTCCCCAAGACATGATACTGACAGATGCAATAACAATAGTTTTCTCTTTAAATAAAAATAGTCAGTTAAATCTAAGATTCGGCTAATTCAAGCCATTCTACTATAAAGAATATGTGGACTAAAAGAAAACCTCTTTAATTTAATGTTACGATTTTTTTCCATATAAGAACTAGAGCTTCTACAGATGTTTATGCAAAGCGAAATTTCAGTTCAAGACAGAGAAAAAAAAGCTAATGACAGGAAGTCGGATTCGAAAAAGTTATGTTCTTTAAAACACGAAGAAAATTGCAGTTCTTCGTGTAGACTTGATAATTTAAGCTATTTGTTGCACAAACTGTTGCAAGCAGAAATTTCAGATCTAGGTCAAAAGAAATCCATTACATTATATAGCTTTCCAAATCGTATTTCCATTTAAATGAGGGAAAACAACGTTTTATCACGCAAACTAGCAACTGTACCTCCATACACGTTATAAGACACAAAAATTTTATGTGAAAAGTAAAATTTGCATTCACGTGTTTCGGGGTAGCAAAGAACCATTTTTTGTAGAACATTTATTTTATAGGATATCTGTTCATTCATATACTCGTCTCTTTTTTTTACTGTAGAAAGTTCGATGAAATCCCAAAATACGTCTATGCATTTTTTTTTAAACCAGATGCTAATTTTTTGTATATTCGCTTTACAACATACCCAAACACATGTGTTTCAAGGATGTGAGCCAGATGAAAGTCAAATACGAGCTTGAATGACTTTCATCCGTAAGCTCCTATCTTTTCCTTCCAACTCCGAATCACTTTGTCTCTCCACGCTCAATTTCCGCGCGAATGCATTTTCTCCCCGTCTTCACAATTCTACTTCTCCCACAATTTTTAAATAGCTTGTGGAGACTACATTTTACGAAATGTGTTCCCACAATTTAAATTCTCTCAGAAAAAGGGTTCCTTGTAACCTTAAAACCATGTGCGCAACATTTTTTAAAGTTTCATTTAATAAAAGAGTTAACTAGGGTAAATGCACCGGTGTCCGCCATTTAAGAGCTCTTTTGTTGATCTTTGTCAGCCTAGAAATTTCAGCAAATAGTACTACGACAAAAACACTGTAGAATGATAGGCTATACCTTTCTCATAGAGATTCACTAAATTGTTTCAGAAATAAAATCCTTTTTACATTAAAATCCAAGCTATATGTTAATACGAGAAAAAGCTCCAGTAGTTGGCCGCTGAAATCCAATACGCCGCCACGTTGAATCCAGAAGGCGGCCGTTTCATTTTCATAGATGGTGATTGAATTAAAGCAAAATTTTAGAGGAAATTTACGGCACAGCATTATAACTAGCCTGGTTCTATTTTCTGTGATACCTCTAGTACTCGGCAGTGTAGATGATCCTGTAGTGTACTTTTCCATACACAATGTACTCTACTTATTTATCTAACTATTAATCTATTATGATGAGTTTTAGACAGTACACTTAGCACAGCACTCTCGGGATATAGATGTAATTTTGGTTTTTATACTTCAAATGCCTAAAAAAAGCTTTGTTTTAAAATCTGCTCTAAAAAAGTATTATTTCTGAATAGCGTCAAAAGAAGCTCTATAAGGGTATGAACATAAATTAGCAATTGTTTTTTTTTTCAACATACGTGCCCCCCGCCCCCATTCGTTTGTCTTAACGTTTCACAGTTCACATTACCCCTCCCTTCCGTTGTCACTATAACACACAAAAATATTGCTGTATAAAATGTTTTTGTTTGAACCAAAATATGAAAAGTCACATTTCTTGTTACCTCCTCCCCTCCTTCGCAAATTGCCAGAGTTTTACTGTTCACCCCTTCCCTTGTCAAAACGTGACATTATTTTAGGACGATTTTTTAAAAGTAAACGATTTAACATTCTGTTGCGGAAATAGGTGCAAAAATAAATGCTGTTGCAACATAGTATTACAAAAATATTATCTATATATGTTTCGGGCTTAAAAGAAACTTAAAAAAAGTTACTTTATAAGTTAAGCATAGAAGCAGCACTTACTAAAGATGCAAGAAGAGACAAAATAAACGAAATTTATATAAACTGCACAAAATGTACCTGCTTAGGAAGTATTTTTGCAGTGTAAATAAGTAACTTTGAAATGAATTCATCACAATTCTGATCCTCCAGCGAAGAAAATTCAAGAAATTAAACATTTCGTGAGAATCAGTAATAAAAAATATACCAACAATTGAAACAATTAACCTAAATAGAGCACAGGGGTCTTGAATCCTCGATAAAGCAAATAGTTTAGCATAATAGCAATAGAAATAATAATCACTTGCTTAACACTCACTAAATAACTTGATCCTATGTAACTACTGAAGTAATGCATCTTATCTCCATATAATTAGAATGTTTATTAACTGCTGAATAAGTATCATTAGAAGTAAAATCAATATTTCCATCAATTTCATCAGCTTAAGATAATTTTATGAGAAAAACTATTAAATTACCATTTGGTAAAAGCTAGCTGAGTATTGAAACTTATAATCTCAACTCAACGGTTGAGTTTATTTAAAACTGTTTTAAAATGATTTTTTGAACCTGTTGTTGGCTATTGTTCTCACTTTCTACTTTGGAAGTGAGAACGGATCCCATTTTGGCATGACAGAATTTGTTCACTTTACTGGAAAAGCTCAAGAAGCTTGAGCTTCCCCTGAGAATTTGAGGAGAGCCCTCATGTGGCTGAAAACTTGTTTAAAAATCCAGTGGTTACTGTTAGATGCATATTAACCCATTTATGCCCAAGTTTTTTTTTTAATTTTTTTCAATTTTTATCTGCTTAAAAATCTTACTTGGAATGGTTTACATACATTTTTGGCTTAAAATAGTTCGCCGTTGCCATATTTATTAAGTTATTTAACGTCCTGTTTATGGGATATTTTGCAGATATGTGAGCAAAATACGACTTTACTTGACTTTACTTTTGCAAAGTAACATTACAGAAGGCATCTGTGATCAATTTTAAGCAAATCATTTTAAAATAGTTTAATTTTATGAAAAATAAGTTCGCAAAAAAAACTTACTTTCTTACAATAAATAAACTATGATGTCCAAATAGTGGCTCTAACTGGTTTTGTCAAGAAGAAGGACGATTTAACTTGGGAAGAACAGTTTTAGTAAAATGATATACCCATTACAGGTTTTTGTGTGCTGTAACTAACAAGCGTCCTGTTTTAGGCTATTGGGCATAAATGGCTTAAACTAGAATTGGTTGAACAACGAATTTTGGAATTATTTTTAAAAGTGGGCACACATTTTGTAAAAAAAAAGGTCTCCATGGACTCATTTTAAATGTCGGAATAGAAAAGTTTGCCAACTTTGTTACAACGTACTTTGAAACATTTAAATTATTCTCTGAAGTGATTAAGACGATTCAACAATTAACCATATAGGATTGCAAAACAACCATTTCCATATGTTATGTGATAAAAGGAAAAGACAGCTTTAATCAGCTTAATTTTGGAAACGGTAACTGCAGAATTTGTGAGTTATGTTCAAATGAGTAGAATTTAGAAAAATGTCTCCCACAACAACTGGGAATTTCCCAAACTTCAGAAGTTAATCAGTCTCCGCTTACTTTACACAGTAAAAACTATTGCATGACTACTAGAAAATATCTAGGAAACTTGGATTCTTCTTAAACTTTCCTAGCAACGACACAACTTCTTCTTAAGTAGTATTACTCAAGAATAAGCTGCATCGTTATAACGTCACTCAAAAAGCACTATCGTTACTATACACTGTAGAAAAAACTGCAGTACTTCTGGAAAATATCTGGGAAACTGAGATTCCATAAAGTTTTCCAGTAAGAATACCGTTTCTTTTTAAGTAAAATGAGCACAGCGTTACTTAAGAAATTGTACCGTTACTAAAGAACTTTATGAAAGTTTACTTTTCTAAAGATTTTTATAACAGTTGTTTTAGCGCAGAAACCTTTCTATTGCCGGCCTCATTTAAAATCCCCTCCAGCCAAATGTGGCCGCGATTCCTTTTTACACATTTTTTCTTGTTTGTTTAAAGATATAATTATCAAAGAAATTAAAAATGTTCCTGCAGGGCTCTACTTGCGAACTAAAATTTTTTTTTGAAATGTAGTACCTTTTCTGAAAGCTACACTGCAAAAAAGAAACTTGTTTTTACCGTATAATACAGGCAGCCGGGGTTCCAATTTGAAACTGTAAAATGCACAGCAATAAACTAAAACTGGCAATTTTAGTTTCTTACTGTAAAGTTATCAATTTTACAGTTTATTGCCATAAAATTTAGCTGTATTATACTGAAAACAAACAGTATAATACTGGCAGCAGAGGTTCCAGTTTAAAACTGTAAAATGCACGGTAATAAACTGTTAAATTAGCAATTTTTCAGTTTATGACTGTAAAACTATCAATTTTACTGTTTATTGCTGTAAAAGTAGCAGTTTTATAGTTTAGTACGGTGAAAGTATTAATTTTACACTTTATTACTGTAAAATGAGCCATTTTTACAGTTTCTTACTATAAAATGAGCTGTATTATAGTGTAAAAACAGCATTATTTTTTTCCGGTGTAAAAGTGAGTGATGTTTTTTGTGGGGTCAGTGGATAAGTGAGATGAGAAGGAAGGACCTTACCTCGTCTTCCGAGCAGGAGTCCATGCCGCTCTCCTCCCCAAGTGTGTGCTCGCTCGGATCTGCACTCGGAAAGCCGCGCTCCGGAAGGCGGGACCAGTGCCGCCTACCGCCCAATCGATGCCCAAACTTTGGGAAGAGCCCCGCGAAAACGAAGAGCTCTCTTTTGCTCCACTCACTTTTTGACCGCCTTATTTTTTTCAAACCGATAAATGAAAACTTCTTTAGGCGCATTGGGTATTTTTTGAGATGGGGAAAACTCCCGAGACCGTTACCGACACCTCTGTATATAAGTACAGTCGATTCGCGGTAACTCGAAGTCCGATAACAAGAATATTACTACAACTCGAATTTCTTAATAGGTCCCGATCCCTTTGTCTTCAATTCTACGTTAATTTTCCTCCACATCTCGAAGTTCACTCCCTTTAACTCAAAATTTTTTGAGGTGACTATGTATTTGATCGTTAAAAAGCCGAATTTTTTTTTTCAAGTGAGAGCATGAAATTTTATTTATTCTTCACTAGTGAAGGGGGGGGGGGGATTCCTTCAGGGAAAATCCGAAGTCAAGAGAAGATCTGTTGAAGCAATGTGTAATAAAGCTATAAAAACCTGTGGTGGCTCTTGCTGTATTTGAAACGTGACAGTGGCATAGTGATTATTCAATTTAAAACAAGCGACTTTTAAGACGGTTGATAAAGAAAATTTCTTTAACGTGAATTTAAGAAATTTGATTAAAACCCTGAGGTTTCCAATGAAGAGTACATACAAACCATGGAAGAAAATGAATCTGTTGCCAAGAAAGAACCATATGTGAAAAAACATTTGCCGTTTTTTAAATTACAAAACCGCTCAATGCTGCTTAAAAGACGGATTATCCCACAAGAAAGAAATATGTATAAAAAGAAAGACTTATTTTTCTTTTTTTATTAAAATGTTAATGAAGATAGTGTACATTGTCATTTATTAAACTTGTCAGTTATCTATACATCAATTGAATAATTAAAGTTTTTATTAATAAAATGTTGGAAATCGAAACTAATCATAAGTCGAACTTCCGATAAGTCGAAGTTTTCTTTCGGTCTCTTCAGATTTGAGTTGATTGACTGTGTACTTATACTGTGTATGTGTATGTGCGTACATAGACATGCATGTTGGAAATTTTTGAGATTCGAAAAAACCGCTGACCATTCAAAATAAACACATATAATTGCTCGAGTTTTCACTTTTGTCGCCATTTCCGGAGTGATACCGCTTCCCTTTTTGACGGCATTTGATTTTCTTTAAAAACGGTGAATGGTGTTTGATGATGTGTCATGATTCACAGAAAGTCCCAGTTATGTCACGTTTATCTTACGAACATAGAAAGCGAGATCCGAAAAGGCGGTAGAACCGATGTCATTTTTTAAGTGACTAATAGAGTATTAGTGGTCGTACACAGTACTCCCCCCCCCCTTTCCGCGTTGTGTCACGTTTATCCAGAGAGAATAAAAAAGCGGGATAAAACCGATGTGACATCGCTGATAAAGTGATATCAGAAGTAAATAAGAGATTTTTCTTAATTGTGCACCGTACTTCTCCCCCCCTCCCCCTCTGCTTTCTGTATAATATTTTGTTTGCCCAGAGAGAATATAAAACGGGATAAAATCGATGCCCCCATTTAAGTGACAAATGAAGTAAAATTGATTCCAGTGGTGCACAGTAGCCCAAGTAGCACACTTCGTTTTTTAAAAGTTGTAAAATGGTTATTAACGTTGCGACAACGGATTAAAAACGTTTATAAAACGTTTAAACGTTTTTTGTGCTACCTGGGAGGGTAGAGTGAAAAAAATTATTTTTTTTATTTTTGGAAGCGGGTATATTTCAATGACTGAAATATTTCAATTTACGATATCATCTTGAGTCTGCGCATTTGCCTTAAAATTTTTGAATTTTTTAAAAAAATTTTTATTTTTTGAAGTATCGGGAATTAAAAAAAATGATGTCGCTCGGTTATTAAACAGCAGAACAAATTCTAAATTATTTAAAGACTTTTTAAAAACCATTTTAGATTACGAATTTAGTCCCGCATTACGCCCAAAGATCATCAATTTTAACGACACTTCAGATATTTTCAACGTTTTCGTAACTCAATATTTTCTAAAAGTACCTTCAAAACTTTTATTATTTCTTTTGTTATTACCTCGCATTGTTGGACTCTTCGCAAGTTCATGTTAACTACCCAGAGCTCACCACGAGGAGGTTGTGCGCATCGAGCCCCCCCTCCCCCCGCAATCCGTTCAATTAATGAGAGTACACATTTACATTTCTTAGATAAGTTTTTAACAGTTAAATTGTTTATTTGTGTCGGAAATTGTTTGCATTGATCGTGATGGATACACCTTAAACACAGAAAAATACAAACGGGTAATTAAGCAACTGGAAGAAAAACTTGGTAGACAACATCTGCAGTGGGTCTTATGCAAATTACATTCGAATACACTTTCTTCAAGGTATTTTTTGGAAAAGCTAGATAGACCTACTGGTGGACTGAAATTATTTGCTGGGCCTGTTGGTCGAAGCTTAACCCAATACGTCATATACTGTCGTCCCCTTTAATCGGGTAACGGATAAACGAATATCCCGCTTATACGAATAAAATATCTCGAAACCAAATATATCCCGTGCCGTAGACGCAATGTTAAAGGTCTCCGTTTAATCGAATACCCCGCTTAATCGAATAATGTTTCTCGGAACCGATAGTATTCGTTTAAGCGAGGCTGACAGCACTATGAAATCATGTTAGTTTTAGTCCGTTGAGTTTGTTATTGATCCGATCAATCGCGGTAAAAAAAAAATTATGATTTGAACTCTGACTAAGAGTATCTTTATGATATGTGCAAGGCAGTTTCGACTGTGAAAATATCATAAGAATTAGAAAACGGAAGTCCAAAAAATTTTTCCCACGCCAAATGGTTGACTACAGTAAACATATTCCTAAGACTACACGTAGCTGCTACTACTTTAACTCAAACTTTAAAAGAGCAACTGTTTTTGTAAAAGTGGCTGGGTGACGATCAAGTGCATTACAAAAATTTCTAATGGAGCCAGGAACTTGTGTGAGACTATAAGCAGTTGCCCTTCTTGCTCTGGGGAAAATCAGAAATTTTGTTCAGATCCATCCAAAACAGTGCACTCTTTGCTTACCCTGACAACGTGCTGTTATTCCTGTTCGTAAAAAAAGAGGATATCAAGAAACTGACTTTAAGACGTATTATCAACGCTCGATCAAGAAAACAAGGCAGCTAAATAGATTTTTGAGCATCACAATACGTCAATATGATTTCTTGACATGGTTTGGAAGTTACAGACTCAGCTTTTGCTTTTCAAATGACAACACAGGATTTACAAAAATAGCTGGAAGCTGAGAATTTAATATGATTTCTTATTGCACTCTTTTTTAACTTCCAACACCTACTCAATAGGGTGGGCCGAAAATAACTTTTTTTTATTTTGATGATGCAGAGTGCGGAAAAGGTGCCATTGGAGGAGCAACGTGCAGATAAAACATTTGAAATTTTTTGGTCAATTTCTTGATTTGCCGCAATCACGTTGAAGTTTGGAAAAAATGCAGTTTTTTTGAGATTTTTAGGAAATTAGTTTCGAAAAATTTTCAGCACAGAACATCTATAAATGCATCATATGTGACAAACAATGTAGTTATTTCAGATAAGTACGGCGAAAACCAGCATTTTAACGTTTTGACGAAATTGAATTTGAAGCGTAGAAAAAAAACAGGAAATTGCCAACTCTTCTAGCCATTTGTGGAAAAGGAAGGAATTATACCACAGACCTCAATTTTTTTTATAGAATTTCTATGCCTCCAATGGCACCTTTTCCGCCCTACCCGTTACCGAAAATAGAAATTCTTTTTTTTTTCAATAATTTACTAAAAATCTCGAAAAAACTGCATTTTTTTCAAACTTCAACGCGATTGCGGCAGATCAAGAAATTGACCAAGAGATTTCAAATTTTTTATGTGCTCCTTGCTTCCCCAATGGCACCTTTTCCACACTCCGCATCATAGATATAAAAAAAGTCGTTTTCGGTCCACCCTACTACTCAAGCTGTTGAAAGAGTAGTCAAAAAGATCACTGCATATCTAAACTTGATCTGTGATCAGAAGAAAAGAGAAAGCTTAGTAAAAACGAGGATGTTTGATAGAAATATCCGGTCAATCTACGATACAAAGAAAAAATGTAACTGTTAAAGAGTTATTTAAGAAATTTAATGTGTGTTCTCACTATTTTGGCGAAGAGGCACGGCTGAGACGAACCACCTCCTCGTGGTGAGTCCTACATGAACTAGCAAAGAGTCGTATAATACCAAAAGGAAGACCGATGTAATACTAAAAGGAATAAGAAAAAGTTTTGAAGACACACTTTTAGTAAATATTGAAAGAAAATATTGTTATAAAAATGTTGAAAATATCGGAAATTTTGCTAAATTTGACGAATTTTGGGTGAGAAATAGAAATGAGTGAATAAAGTAGAGGACGTTAGTAAAAGAATGTAAACTTATAAAAAATAAAGAAATACTTACCTGATTTGAAAAATGAATGCATTAGTAAACGAAATGAACTATTTCAATTTACCCCTTCACTTGACCCCGCGTGCACTTGACAAATTATATTGAACATTTAAAATCAAAATTTGCTAATATAAACCAGTGGTTCTCACCCTTTTTACAGCTACCGCCCTTTTTAGAGCTGAAAATGTTTTCAACGCCCCCTTTGCGAACGGGCGTGAAACTAGAAGAGGGGGAGGAGGTAATGCAGTTTTTTTGACAGGTTGAACTCTATAATTTTGCCCAAACAGAGTTGAAACTAACTATAGAGGGTTATTCCATCGTGACCAGGGTTGCCAGACGTCCCGGATTTCAAGGGACAGTCCCGTTTTTTGAAATATTGTCCCGGGCCCGGGGAACCTTGATACGCGACGGCTAAAGTCCCGTATTCTGGCTAGAAGCAGCATTTTACAAAACGGAACACTGTTTTCAGAAAAAAAATGAAGTAAAACAAAAAATGTGAAATAGAGTGACAAGAAAATTGATTGAATTATAATATTTTCCTGTTCTGAAGTAATGTTTGTGTTCTATTCATTTAGAGCAGAAATTATTCTCAGAATCAAGTCAACAAACGTTCGTTGTAAAAGTGGTATATCTCCTTGTAAATGAGTTTACTGTGCCTTATTTAAAAAAACAAACAAACCCCTTCTCAATTTTTCAATTATGAAAGAAATATATGTGTTCAGCTACTATTAATCACTAGATTTTTGAATCAATCAATTTCGGTCTTTTGAAATTTGCTTTGTTTTCCTTTTATACTAAAAGATGTAACTAAATGTTATTCCATTTAGCAAACAAATACGCGTTTTAAAAACATGGTTTAACATACTTTTTACATAATTTTTACAATGAGCGACCGAAATATAAATTAGTGAGCTTTATGGTAACCTAAAGACCATCAAAACTTAGAAAGACCTATTGCAGCACTAAAATCAAGTAGCAGATATGATTTTTGAAAAAAAAGAATTTTCCAACATTATATAAGAATATGTTATAATAGTGTCAAAACTGTACAGTTTTCCCCAAAAGATATTAAATATTGATTTTTTTATTTGTTTTAGGTTAACTTCTTATAGTGAGTTCAAGTAGTAAGGTTTAATTCTATGTCTAATCAATTGTAATCGAAATTTTTGTTAATGAATCATTAAAATTATTTTGCATTCAAGTTTTCTCTTTGGTACGTCTAGCTTTTTGAAAAAGTACATACTAAACATTAGTCATCAGTAGAAGCGACTATTATATCTTTTACGCCAAGAAAGGCCGTCATTTGGGACATCAGGACGGGAGGTCAATGGCCTCCCCCATGGTTTGGGGGAAATTAATGTATTTTCGAATAAGTGGGCATGGCTTTTGCTTTTTTGGTTTATTTACATTGAAATTTGGTATAATTTACCTTTGCCCCCCGCCTCCCACCGATAAAATTTGAAATGACGGACCTGCGTCAGGAAAAAGAAGGTAAACAACAGGGAAATACGAATTTTCACAATAATTAGTGTTAAACCTTTTCCCACTGATATTCACGATGAAAAATAACTATGCATGGTAAAAAACGAAGTTTTTATTAATATGATTTTTGTGAGAAACGTTTAGTATTTAAATCAGGGTTGTAAAAATTCAACCTTTAGATTTCATCTCTCACTCCCCCCCCACCACCCAAGAGCCTGTCCCGTATTTACAGCTCTTAAATCTGGCAACCCTGATCGTGACTAACGTAACATTCAGAGCTGATTTTATAACTCATTTTGCCTGCAACTTAAATGATAAAAAATAATTTTTTGCTGTGTTGGTGGATTTGCAATGTAGATGGTGTACCTGTACATGTATTATTTCTGCTAAGAATTTAAAATAAAATTACTGAAAACAGATATTTTTTCAACCAAAATAGCAGTGTGATTAACGTAACATTTTTGCAACCTTGAAAAATAATGTTCATGTTATGAGGCAAAATTTTCTGAAAGTTAAGCAAGTGTAAAAAATTGGCTGATATATTTGAAAAATATGGAATGTTAGCTTTTAAAAATATGTATCACATTTATTAAATTTTGAATTTTTTTAGTCTTAAGTGTCATTTTTGCTGAAAATGGAGTGTGACTAACGTAACCATCGAGGAAACAAACAATAGATTTCTTAAATAAAAGTTATTATGGCTAATATGATAGATAATTATATTAATTTTTCCTTTTTTTTAAACTTATTATGTTTGCATATTTTTATTTATTTATATATTTATTATTATTATTTTTTTTAATTTTATGTATTTTTTTATTTATTTATTCTGGGGTAAGAAATTGTAAATGGATTTATTGACTTGAGTTTGTCAAAGAAAATTTAGCTTTTGCAAACTGAATATTATCAGGTTTGAGCCATTCAAATCTTTGACCTGTTTCTCTCATCTTTGATCTTTTGAGCCCAATGTTTGAACTTCCTAGAGTTAACTCGCATTTTTTTTCAAAACTGGTTTCTTCATTCTTATTAATTTTTTTATAAAGTTGATAGATTTCTTCTAAGTTATACATAGGCAAACCCTTTTGTAGCTTCTTTCTCTTGTTGGCCACAAAGTTCTTTACATATTTAACATCTTTCTTGCGGGAAAAAAATCGCGAAATTATCACATTATTATAAAATTAGAGAACTTATTGTTTTGTATTATCCGACAAACTTAACGATTGTCTGTGGAATTTAGGATTTCCTATATTAACTGCTATACCCGATGCCAGCTTTTGGATAGATATAACTTTCTTTCAGGGACTGTTGGCTAAACCTTCTTTCTATATTTCTTCGTTGCCTTTTCCGGTGCTTGCTTTGTGAGAAAAGGAGATTCTGCAGATATGGAGGAAATAGTAGTTTGTTTCTTTGCAAGCATCTTACTTATTTTAATTATTTTGAGGCTTCTCTTTCTTCCTCTTTTAACTTCATGCCCGAAATTGTGTTTTTTCGTAAAGAACGCATCAAATGTTTTTGACATTTCTCTTTCATCTGAATTTTATAGTGGCTCTGATTCGCCCGACTTCTTATTTTCCGTTCTGAAGCAGTCAAAGGAGCTATTTTGCCTCAAATATTTCAAATTAGTTTGATATATTTATTTACTCTTAACTAGAAATTTAAATAAACACTAAAATAGTTAAGCTTTAAGCTACATGAATCTTTTTTTAATTGTTACCATAGTCACATTCAAACTGTTACGATAGTCACATTCAAACTGTTACGTTAGTCACACCTAAAATGTTACGTTAGTCACACTAATATTTTTCTCTTAAATATATCTAAAATAAATAGTTTAGGATTTTCGAGTAGATATGATATAGACATAAGAAAATAAAGAGCTATGGTATTTAATTATTTTTAGTTCAGTTTTAAAATAGAAAACATTGCATTTTTGTGAGTAATGTAACATAAAATAATAAAGTGAAATAATGAAGATAACTAAAATGCTTATCTTATAAACTGAATGAAAAAAGCTGTTAATTCAATCAGATATAACTCCAAACTTTCATAAGAAACGCAGTTCTTTTAAAAATTCACAGAAATTTTAACACTATGCACGAAAACAATGACCAATGTTTTTAGCGTTAACTAAGACTTTTCTGCAGCCATGTACTTACAGAGTTCCAACATAAACACCAAAAAGAATTTTTCAAAATTTTTACTAGATTCATATACTAGAAAGTATGTTGAATAAAATGATAGGTCACAGTTAAGTCTTTAAGGTACTTTTATTTTTTAGACTGAGGTTGACATTTTTATGGAATGACCCTAGAAATACAAATGCGTTCTTTTCAACATTTTTATTTGAAAACCCATATATTTTGTAAAATAGACTGCGTTCAAATAGTTCTTCCAAATGGTCCAATCCCAAACTGTGTTGTTCTTATTTACTTGCAACTATGCAATACGCATCCCTCATTTATTACATACGGATATTGCACTTTACTGCAGATGGGCAATATCAAGGTCAGACCTTCGATTTTTCACTGGTGGGACAAAGACTTGCAAGTTTTAATTGGAGGAAAAAAAAATGAAATAAGTTAAGATTATGAATTTCAAGATAAACTCAATTCAGAGAAATTCTTTTTGAGTAACAAGGGGAAAAAAAGCTCGGCTTCATATTTTTTTTCTCCAAATTGAAGGCAAAATATTTAAAAATAAGGTTAATTTTAGACAAGTTAGGGGGTCAGAGCTCCTCCCGGTGTTCTCTGAAATTGAAGTCTTAAAAACCTAAATTTAAACTATTTTTGTTGATGATGAGCAGATAGCTATCTCAAGGCTACAATGGGAGCCTTTTCAACTGTGCGAAAATGATCAACACGCTACAAGAAAGTCGTGAGAAAACACAATCTTAGCCACTTGTACAATGGGGTGGGCCTTAAAAGACCTTTTTTATCGATGATGGGTATTGCGGAAAAGGTGCCATTAGGGCAGCAAAGTGCGCATAAGAATAGTTTGAAATTTCTTGGTCAATTTCTTGATCTGCCTTAATTGCGTTAAAGTTAGGGGAAAATGCAGTTTTTTGAGATTTTTAAGAAATTATAGTGAACTCTCATTTATACACCGCCTCATTTATTCGCCTTTTTCACTTATACAACCATTTTCAATAGTCCCAGCGCATTCCATAGCAAAATAATGATAATATCATTCGTTTATGCGTCGCTCTTAAGATAAATATTTCACTTATACGCCGAATTTTTCGTAAAATGTAAAAAAAAAATAATTAATTTTCTTTAAAAAATAAGCATGTTTCTTCAATTTCCTCTTTAATATTTGACTTTAATTGCTCACGGAAGGCATTTTCCCCTAATGAACTAGAGTTCGGAAATTGACAATTTTTAAGTATGCATTGATTTGAAATGATTTGTTT
The DNA here is from genome assembly GCA_038373865.1 of Uloborus plumipes. Lineage (NCBI taxonomy): Eukaryota > Metazoa > Arthropoda > Arachnida > Araneae > Uloboridae > Uloborus > Uloborus plumipes. The sequence continues at coordinate 44,960 of JAXGGA010004075.1, read as the reverse complement.
GTGATTAGGTATGTTACAATTTTTGTTTTCTCTTTATCATCGTAGTTACATTGCAGTCATTGCCAAACCGTAGTAATATGTCCTTTTTCTATAGAAACAATCTTATTTATGCCCTCATTAGAGCTTATCTTGCGTCTTAGACCTTTAAATAGGCTTGTTCACTTATGCGTCTCTCACTTATGCGCCTTTTTCTGTTGATCTCTTGGGCCGGCGCATAAGTGAGAGTTCACTGTATTTAGAAAAAAAAAATAGCACCTAACATGTAAAAATGCATTATTTATGACAAACTATGTAGTTATTTCAGATAAGTATGGCGAAAACAGCATTTCAAAGTTTTGAAAAAAATTAATTTAAAACGTAGAAAAAGCAGGAAATTGCCAAATCTTCTAGGCATTTGTGGAAAAGGAAGGACTTGTACCACAGGCCTCAAAATTTGTATGGAATTTTAATGCCCCCAATGTCACTTTTTCAGTCCTACCTGTTATCGAAAATAGAAAAAAAATTGAATAATTTGCTAAAAATCTCGAAAAAACGCATTTTTTCAAACTTCAACGCAATTGCCGCAGATCAAGAAATTGACCAAAAATGTTCAAATTTTTTATATACACTTTGCTTCCCCAATGGTACCTTTTCCGCAATCCCCTTCATCGAAATATTAAAAAAAGTCATTTTTGACCAACAGTGTACACTCGTATATGCAAAAATGAAAACTTGAAAAATGGAAGCTCTAAGTAAGACATTTCTATGAAATCACCCATAAGCCTTATGGAAAAATAAATTAAGTTGTTTTCTAACATTTATTCCTTAAAACTTGATAGTCGACACTCGTTATAACGATCACACATTCTAAAGACCATCCCATTAACGAGCAATGGGATAAACCGCAACTTTATCTCTACATATTCTATGTTAATTTGCTGTATAGTGAACCAATATTTCAAATCAGAGATTGAAATGTTTCGGCTTCTTTGCAAGTTTGAGAAACGTTTTTTTTTCCTCTACTTTCATTGTGTCTGAAAAGTAAAAGCGAAATATTTGTCTCCTCTTTTTTTCCTTTATTTTAATATATTTATCATTTTAGACGACGCAGAAAAGGAACGATCTATCCAAATGAACTGTACAACCAGGGGTCAGTGCATTTTCTTTAAAAGCTAACACTGCAAAAAATGAACCGTTGTTTTTACAGTATAATACTGACAACCGAGGCTCCAATTCAAAACTGTAAAATGCACAGTAATAAACTGTAAAACTAGCAATTTGACAGTTTCTTACTGAAAAGTTAGAAATTTTACAGTGGCAAAAACTTTAGCCGTATTATACTGTACAAACAACAGTATATTACTGGCAGCAGAGGTTCCAGTTTAAAACTGTAAAATTAACAATTTTACATTTATTACTGTAAAATTAGCAACTTGACAGTTTAGCACTGTAAAATGAACAATTTGACAGTTTATTACCTTAAAATGAGCAATTTTTACAGTTTATTACCATAAAATGAGCTGCATTACACTGTAAAAACATTATTTTTTACAGTGTAGTCGTAGCCGCGTATGATGGCACGAAAACGGTAAATCCAATTTTCGGAGGGAGAGCGTCCACCTGTTTGAACAACTGAACAAATCTATTCAATATATATGATAATAAAGAGCGGAGATATAACCCGAAAAGAGAAGCAACGAGTTATTCTCCCCCCCCCCCCCGATCGAGCTCCGAAGGGATAATTACCCGCGCTAAAGGGGATAATGGGAATAATATTCAACATGTTCTATTTTCATTATGCTCTCTCGGGCCGCAGAATGAGGGGGAGCTCTCCCCTGGCTTTTATGGCAATTTAAAAACACTGAAGATGAACTAGGGGAGATCTTTGAAACTCTTTCAGAATTTGGGTAATCTATCAGTTTAGTTTTTGTCCTTTTCTCTCTTGGTGCTAGCTTTAATTGTGGTTCCTGTCTAAAGACAACATATTGTTTTTTCTACTTATGGCGTTTAAGAAAAAATATACTTATTTTTGTATCAAATGCGGTTCCTATCCCTGAACAAAACAGGCTTTTAGTGCATGTGAGCCGTTAAGTTTCCGAACATCCCAAATGCATGCAACCTCTTTTGCTAAAAAATCAATTTTAAAATGGAATGTAAAAAGTTTCAAAAATCGTTGCAGTGAATGTATTAATTATTTGTAGTCCCACTTTTACTTAGATTATTTTTCTTAGTGTAGATATGTTTTTTAATCCGCGTGTTTTTCTTCAAAAACTGAACCTGTTCATTCTGAGATTTTTAACTTATCGGTGCACGTTTATTAACCCCTTCCAGGCTCATTTTATTTCGGGATTACGGATCAAAAAATGTCAATTTTTTTAATGCTTATTTTCATACATACATATCTTTTTAAACATAATAGCTTCATTCGCATGCAACATTTCCTACAAATAAATGTAAAAATATCTATTTAAATAAATGAGTAATTTCGGGATTTCGGATCAAAATATGTCAATTTTTTATGCTTATTTTCATACATACATATCTTTTTAAACATAATAGCATCATTCGCATGCAACATTTCCTAAAAATAAATGTAAAAATATCTATTTAAATAAATGAGTATTTACCTGCAAAGTTGGCTTTCTGTATGGCAGAAATCATTATACTTTGGATTCGGCGCCTACTCTTATCTTAAATCTACAGCTCAAAATACTGTATAGTTATGTTATCTAGTAGCAACAATAGTAAATAAAAGCATCCGAAACCATAAAAGGGACATGTGAAATAATTCTTGAAAAACTGGTTGTGTAGTGTTAATTTTCACCGTGCCCGAGCTACACTCGGGATGAGCCAGAATGGAACATTTCGCTTGCCCGAGTCCAGCTCGGGATAAGCCGGGAAGGGGTTAAACTAAGCTAGGTCAAAAGAGTTGTTCAATAATGATTTTTTTTAATTGCATTACCACACCGATGGCATGCATGAATATCTAACACACTGAATCATATCACAGCTTTTTCTGTTTTTAAGTGGCCCTTTCTTGCGTGTAATCACTTTTTTTTCTCAATAATTGTGAAGTCTTCCCCCCCCCCCTTTTTTTTCGGCGTAATGTGTCAACCTTCACCACATCCCTCCCTTCCCTCCTCTTTATCACGTATCGCAGAATTTTTCATAAACATATTTTCCTTATGAAATGTATGATGTCAAGCTTCTTGTTAATCCCTTTCTTCCCCTTATCCCAAACTGTCACACTTTCGCGAAACCTCTTCCCCCTCAAAACGCGACTTTTTTTTTTAACATCACTCAACTTGATAGAACATTATGAATTTTCAGTTTTAGAAGTGGATGAATATGCTCACGCATACTATGGTGTAACACGAATTTTTTTTTTTCTTTTTGGAAATTCAAAATTTCAAGTTGATAAAAAGTTGTCGCTATACTCACATAAAGAGTTACTAAAAAATGTATTTTGAAATTTAAAAATATTTAGATATGCCGGGATTTTATTGAAGTTTCAATTTTTTTAGTGAAAACAATGATTTTTTGAAAAAATGTATAAATTATGCGTAAAGCAAAAATAATTATTTAAGTACAAGAATACTACTTAAGGAGCAGTGTATCAATTAAAAATGCATTGGAACTAAAATTTAACTTTTAGGTTTCCGGTTTCCAGAAATAGTCATGAAAAACCTCACATTTTTCCTAGTCAGTCATCTTTTTAGAATATTTACCTATCCTACAGAATAATTTTTATTATTGTATTAATTATACAAACATTGAAGTACAGCACTTTAAAATAGCGAGATTGGTCCATTTTTCCAATCAAATAATTATTTTGCTTTACCCATAATTTATAATTAAAAAAAATATCATCGTTTTTACTAAAAAACTTGAAACTTCAAGGTAATCCCAGTAGACCTAATTTTTTTTAATTTTCAAAATACTTTTTTTAGTAATAATATGTATAAAATGACAACTTTTTATCAACTTGAAATTTTGAATTTCCAAAAAAAAATTTTCGTGAGACACCTTAACGCGTACGCGCCAAAAGTTATGCTAATTAAATAAAAGTTTCAAATGCAATTTTAGTCACTTTTCTGCATCTATGAAGTGTCGTAAACATATTCCAAGAGAAAACAAAAAATAAGAATTTTAAGACATCTGGTTCTTTATATCTTTCCTTATGCTCCCCTGAGCAGCATGCGGACTGTCTGGCCGTCGATAAACGTTGAATTTTTTAATGCGCATCACTTTTACTGGTAAAAATATTGACTTTAAATCATTTTAGGGCAATTTCACGTCAAATCAAGCAACAAAAATAAGTTTTTACTCACTCAGTTTAACAAAATTTGGTGGAAGGACACGTATAACAAAATAAGTAATAATGCCTGTTATTTGGTTTGAACTTTGAAAATTGTACGAAATACAGATCTGTTAAAGAACTCAAAAGGTGCCAAAAAAAAAAAAACTTACATACAAATGTGTGATTGTAACTTCTCTTCTAATTACAGTAGTAAAAAAACTTAAAAACCACTGTAAAGCTTAAAGTAGAGCTTTCCATTGCTTATTACATAACTTTCTTACGATAGGGCTAAGCTTCTCATTGGCCTAAAATGATTTAAAAGTCACTTTTTTATCAGTAAAAATGTGACGCACAGTAAAAAATGCAACCTTAACAGCCAGTACGCTGTTAAATTTCTTAAAATTATTTCTCGAAAACGTTGTTAGCTCTTAGATTATAGAGAAAGACTTGCAAAGTTAAGTAAATTTAATAATTTTGTTGGCTTCTGAAGTTGCAATTAGAATTATTAAAACTAATGTGTAAAAAGAAAAGTAAAAATTACTTCGAAGGACCTGTTAAATATGCATATTTAGCAGTTCGATGCACAAAAAATAATTTTACAGACATTGTACAGAACACGTTCAGGGAATCGAAGACAGCGGAAAGCAGCGATTCTCAACTGGGGATAAGTACCCTCAAAGGGGTAAAAAGAAATTTTCAGGGGGGGGGGATTGTACCAGGATTTTATAATTGTTGTAACTAAGCTATGTCATAATATCAACCATCTCGTTGACTGCTGCTTGATTTTATATCACATTGCTAAAGCAAAGGTGTTTTCTTTATCTGAATGTTTAAAATTAACATTAAAATTATTATTTATTTTCATAATTGAAAAAAATAAAATCGCTAATATATTGTTTGAATCAACGATTTTGTGGATACTTGATAATTTATTACCCTCTTTGTGGGTAATAGCGAACAAAAGGTTCGGAAACACTGCTCTAAAAATATGTCTGCACCTATGCTATTCTTTTGTCTTTCATCTTCAACACGGCAAAAGGTGAGAAAATCAAACGTTATGCCTTTTTGAAATTTCAGTTATACAAATATTCATGACGGTTGCTGCAGAGATTAAGGAATAGCATTTTAATTACTCTTTTACTAAAGTTTTAAGTTCAAGCGGGAAACATTTTAAATAATATTTTCCCACAATTGTATCCGGAAATCGGCGATTCGGGACAGTACCCGGAATGACGAAAATCAGTCTAACTGAGATAAAACATAAAATAAAATTTATGAATGCACAAAAAATGTATTTTTACAAACATCATTCCTTCAAGTTTATAAAACACTCATAAAATTGAAATATGTACAAGAAAAACCTCTGAAAAGCAGCAGGGACAATTTATGTCCCGTTTTGCGAGAATCAACCTTATGTGTCTCAACATTTAGTACTACTTATTACATCAATTTCTCAGATATGGGTTAAAAAAAAATTCGTTAAAACATTCAAACACAAACAAACTTTTAAAACGTATTTTTTTCCTTATAATAAACGAAATTAAATCGTTAAAAATATGGTATAAAGGTTAAAATAGAACTGCGGTAAACATCCAACTTGAAAGGGTTTTGTATTTTGGAAATTGAGATCAAAAACGAGTTTTTCAGCACTTAACTCTAGTGCGATTCAGTAAAACGCTGAATCTTTTGAGTCGAAAAACCTCTCACAGTATTTCATTTTTCTTTTTTGAATAGTTATTGGCGACTCAAAAAAGAAGAGTTTGCTACTGAAATTGAGCTAACCAGCAAATGCATTTTACAATTCATCACTTTGATGTTAACATTAACGTGCACATTAATATGCAGTCCACATTGCAAAGAATAATATTACAGAACATTAATATTCAGGAACTGGACATCTGTTTGAGTTATTTTGTTGTGACTTTTGAAACTTCCGATTAAATGTTTGTGGGGTTGAATGGCATGCAGAACTCTAACTATTTGGCATTAAATAGCACTTTATATTTCAAATCTAAAAGTACTTCGAAAGAGTACCCTGTTAGAAATTCAGTATATTTGTGAGGAGAGTGTTGCTTTATAGTATAGCGTCAAATTATGCTACCAAAGAAGCAGGGTATTTCACTTAAAAAAGAAACATTTTAATTGAATTTAAGGACTTCAACTCTGGTGGAAAGGTTGTTCTACAACCTCAGAAAATTTTTGCATTCAAACATTTTGTAGTGTTGACGCATATGGCTTTAATAGTAAAAATACAATGTTAAAGCATAAATGCGCAGGAATTCTGCAGGCACTTGTCTCGGCGTTATAAGGAACGCTTTTTTCAATGCAAAAAATGTGAGTTTATGGATGCAAAGAGCTATTTGGTGACATTTGGCTGTGGTGCATCTCCTTGTAAATGATTTAAAAAGGAGTACTGTACCTTGTAAATGATGTCTGATTATAAAAAGCATTTCTCAAATATTCAATTATAAAAGAAATACAAGTGTTCAGTTACGCTACTATTAGTCACTAGATACTTATCTTTTGAGATGTGATTTGCTTCGCTTTTAAACTAAGAGATATGAATGTTATTCCATTTTGTAAACAAATACGCATTTTAAAAATATGAAGAAACAACATTTTTTACAATGAACGACACAAGAATTATTACAGCACTAAAATCTAGAAGCATATATGATTTTTTATAAAAATGCGGACATTATATTAGAATAATTATTACATTATAATGTTAAATGAAACTAGTTTTTTCCCTAAAGATATTAAATTTTTATTTGTTTTATGTTAATTTCTCATAGTTCTGGTAATAAAGTTTAATTCTACGTCAGCTCGATTGCAATCAAAATTTTTTTTGATGACTCATTAAAATCATTATGCACGCATTCAAATTTTCCCAAATTAGTACATCTGCCATTTTACGAACGACTTTTATATCTTCCCTGCAAGGACAGGCCAGTCATTTGGGGATTGAGCCCCCTTCTGCCCCCTCCCCCCGGGTTTTTGGAAAATAATGCATTTACATATAAGTGGGCATGTTTCTGATATTTACTGGCATAATTTACTTTGAAAATATTCCCTTTTGCCTCCCCTTCCCAGCCGGCAAAATTCAAAATGACGGGCCTGTGCCAGGAAAAAAAAGGTTTAATAGTTTGAAATTCGAATTTTCACAATATTTAGTGTTAAAACTGTTTTCACTATTATTCATAAAAAATAACTATCTGCAATGGCAAAAAATGCACTTTTTATTTATTTATGTTCATGTTGTATTTTTTTTCTTCATGCATATTGATTGGAAAAGTTTGATATTAAAGTTAAGGCTGTAAAAAAATCAACTTAGACTTCATCTGCCACCAACCCAACCTCAAAGCCTGTCCCGTAATTACAGTTCTTAAATCTGGCAACCCTGGTCGCAGGGGACTGTTTATTTTTACTTACAAGGGGACCTTACAGGTTGTCACTCACCGATTTTGATGAGTATGTAGAGGGACCCACCCTAAGTATTTTAGCAAAAGGATATTCCCCAATGCGCCTTATTTTTCGAGAAATAACGATCCAAAGTTCAGCTCGAAGTTGTTATAGAGGTACGGTTGAGCAGTGGTCACAACAGCGGCCGTAGCCCAGTGAGTGGGGTCCCCCACTCCGACCGCTGGAGGTCTGGGGATCGAGTCCCGTGACGTAATTTTTTTTCTTTAAAATCGAAATAAATTCGATAGTTAATGGAAAATCGTTTAATTATTCATAAAACTTTGAAAGTATTTTTTTTTTGTTAAGTATTTTAAATTAAACTTATTTCTTTATTCAAAAAAATAATCAATGCTAGTTTGCTTTAAATTAAAGTCTTTTGCACGTTCAACTACAATTTCGAAATGAGAAAATATGCTTAAAGTATCTTTCGTCATACCTGAACGAGATCCGATAAATCTTCGTAGCACAGTGGTAGAAAATTAGGCTTCTTTGCTTGTTGTTTTTTATAACTTTTGCAAATTTCTTCTTCATCCTCTTCAGAAATAGGATCACCAGCGGTAATTTGAGACAGAATTTCGTGTGTGTGTGTGTCCGCCCCCCCCCTCCCCTGACCACACACTACAACTTCTTCAACTTTTAAGAAGTCTTGAAATTATATTTCATTCAGGTTTACCCGTTCAGAAAGGTCGTTCCCTATCTCTCCTTAACATACTCCTTTCAATTTCATCATTTATGCCACATAGGGGAAGACCGCCTATAATGGACCACTGCTTAAATTGGACCTCAGGCTTAAAATCTAGTACAGAGATCTATGCTAAACTTCAACGGTAGATACATAAAGTTTTAGGAATAAAATCAATGTGTATGAAGTTTCACCAGTCTTCGAACTGTGTAGCGTGAGTTACGGCATGATTTATGTTGAAAGCGTGTAAAATCTTATTTTGCGGACTTATACCTAGTAAGATAGTACTAAAACTTGTAATCTGAGGTAAACTGCTGTTATAGCATGATAATCTGTGTTTAATAAGGATCACATCTATGTATTTACATGCGCGGTTGTGATAATTTTTGACAGAGAAATATAAGCTGAAGAATAAAAAATGGCATGTTTTCCTTTATTGGACCGAAAAAATTTTCCTATATTGGACCGGTGGTCCAATTTAAGAATATGATTTTAAGTAAGACTTTTCATTAATTGTAACATTAAATAAGTGACTCATCTTATTTAATAGCGTAGTTAAGATTATTTTAAGCATACTTTAACACCTATTCACGACATTCATTTTTTTATCAAGCACATTTTCTAGAAGCTGCAAATTCTTAAAATATTTGTTTTTTTCTCTTTTTCCATTAAGTTGCAGTTTCAGGTTGTTAAACATAGTTATTAATTTAAATAAAATTTATGCTGGTTTAGGAAAAAAAATGAAATTCTTCGATTTGCTAGAAAAGAGTTTAGAAAGAAACAATTAATATGCTACTAAAATGTTCAATGTAGATGAAACCGGTCTTTTTACTACCCAAAAGCCCCACAATATATCGACATATAAAAGTAAACACCAGTTTGGAGCAGTAATGTGTGGTGAACGCGTTAGAAACACACTTGCTATTTGCTGCATTGAATGCAACAGAATTGCTACACCTCCCTCCCTCCCATGCTTATTTTCAAAAGAATGCTTTCCATGTATTTAGTTATCATAAAAGCACCCCCTGGTGAGCAATATGCTTGTCTAAAAAAAGTTGGATCACTAACGATAACTCATACAATTGATACAATATTTCATCAAAACCGTTAAACCAAGAACATAGATGCAATAAACTTGGTTAACGAGAGCGATATAATAATGCTATCTCTAAGCACACCATGCAAGATGTTATCTTTTTTCAGCCTCTGTCTACATATTTTAATCGAGTGTATGATACATGGATGCGAGAACATCCAATGAGATCCATTACCCAATATCGAATAGAAGAACTGTTTGGTAGCTCTTATGGGTAAACCTCAATCAAGGCCATGGTAAATGTTGTGAGTTGATTCTAAAGAACAGGAGTTTGGCCTGTTAATTGACATGTGTTTAGCGGCATTGACTTGGCTGGAGCAGAGTTCGAGGTAAGTAGTCCAGATAAAACTACTCAAAGTGAGCAGGCTACATGTTCGGTGTAAGTACACTGTCTTGTACATGGTGTACTGTTGTACACCATGTACAAGAACTAGCTACGACTTAAATTAGTACAAGCTCTGCAAAATCAGCGGATAGTTCTCATCAAAGCATGATTGTCAACTTCAACTATGATTTTGTAAAGGCCAGGCTCACATATCAATTTACCTAAAAATTAGGAAACACAAAAAGGAAGGCTATCTTAGCAATCATTCTAACGCCGTATGAAAGAAACATAGAACAGAAAAAGTCACACAAGAATAAGCAAGAAACTGCACAAAACAATTGTTATTGCAATATTTGGCATAGAGATGAAGCGCAAAACATGATTAAATGCATGAAATGTTATCGGTGAGTGTTTCAACACTGCCTAAATGAGACCGAAGCAAAAGAAATTATATTGCAAATCCTGGAAAAAAGATGTATAGTTCAAATATAAATTATTCTATCATTTCCTGGTACGGTCCAACTTAGGAAGCGCATGGTTCAATATAGGCGCATATATTCCTAAATTGGACTTTTGCAACTTTTTGTAAGATAACTTTTTCAAAAATAATTTCCATATTTTTAGAAAATATGAGCTCCTAGGGCGGTTCCTGATTAAATTTAGCTTACGATGCCCTATTTTGTATTTCTGTTTTGCTTCACATTGAGCGACACAAGCCTCCTGTTCTTAGGGGGTCCAATATAGGCGGTCTTCCCCTACGGTAGCATGCTCTTCATTCTTCATGAACCCAGCTTACTCAAAGCAATTTCTAATCGTTAAGGAAGTGACACTATGAAAAAGTTACCCATTAGAATGGAAACAAAGTATGCACGTTTACACACATTTTGGGACAATTAAAGAGAAAATGGAATCCGAGTGAGATTAAAATATTTTGAGTTGTCGAGGGTTTAAAATTAGAAATTTCGACTTAACAAGGTAATTTTAGCATTGACAATATAGGATGTATAAAGGAAAATAAAAATTCTTCAAGATATGGAAAAATTCGAGTTATCAAGGTTCGAGTTAGCGAGGGTCGACTGTATTAAGTTTCAGAAATGCGTAACTAGACCTTTTTTCAGAAAAAAATATAGTTACATTGTCCAATTTTTAGATATTAATTGCCAAATTCATGTAGCGTTAGGAGGTTTTTCGAAACATGACCTCTAAGTGTTACACTATGTACAGCACTTACAAGTCTCTAATACCGTCAAATCATTTTCATTTTGATACGAAGCGGCATTAATATGACTGATGTGAATTTTACAAAGGAAAATTAAAAGTTAATCCAAACAAAAGTGAGCATTTCATTTCAGGGCTTTTCTCAAATATGGTTTTTTGTGTGACGATGCCTAACTTCTTCAGTAATTCATCAAATTTCAAAAGTAAGATATCATTTTAAACTTTTTGCTGCAATTTTTGGCAAAAAATAATTTCTCATTTTGGTTGTTTTGTAAAATACCCTAGAAAAAACAGCCCTAAACACGCATTGATAAAAAAACTTTTTCAAAAACCACTGGTTTGATTTTAAAATTTAAAGAAACCATTGCTCACTTAAGGAAAACATGCAATTGAAAGGGAAAATATTTCCAAAAGTTTGGCACGAGTTCATCCCATTTTATTGACTTAAGTTTTCAAAAAATGTTTTAAGTATGCGCCACCGTAGCCCTAATCTCTCTCACTATTTTCAAGGGCATAAAATGAAATGTAATGGACTTGAAAGGCCAAATTTCAGTTTGAATCCCTGGTGAGGTATTCCAGTAAGATTCCACGCAATCCCCGTCCGTTTTCAACGAATTATCTTTAAAAATTCATAACGCAGAGCTATCCCAACCTAGTGTAGTTGGAAACAAATGTCTCTTCCCTCGAAGCCATGAATATTTAATACGGCAGTTGCTTTCCCAGACTACGTTTAATTAATGATGTAAAAATAAGCTTCAATATTTATGGCATTAACAACGGATTAGTCAATTTGTTTGTTTAAATCCAAATAGCTACTCTCTCTCTCTTGTTTTAAAAGAGGATTATTCGCTGAAAAGGTTCTTTTCCCAAGTTCAATTATTGTTCGAGAGCAACTTTCTCTTTTCACTTAATACATTCTGCATAAATTAACAAAATAAACTATTTTAAGTCAGCCATATCAAAACATCTTTCACTTAAGATGTGTTAGAATTGAGGAAAAGGCAAGAAACACTTTGTGCTCTTTCCCCTTTCTTGGTGACGTACAGGCATCGAAAAGGGAAGCAATATTTTTCACTTGCAATTATGAGATAATTAAGTAGTTTCGGTTGTGGTGAATGAAATGGCGTACCTGGGGTTGGCAGGAATGGCTTTTGCCACAGGCACATCAGGCGGGCTGCATTTTGACCGATTAAAAACAAGTTAAACGATTTTTTTAATTATATGTTTAGAAAAATTTTTAAGGAAAAAATCCGTAGGAATAAAAGCGAGAGGGGAAAGTTAAACATCCAATGAAGAAAAACATTGATCACCAATAAAAGCATTTTAAGAAAGAAAAAAGAAAACTCAAGTTGCAACATTGCCTTTAAATTTGCAAAATAATCAAAATTTTCTAAATAAAGAATTGTTTTCGGAGGTCAGGGTAACCTCCGGTGACCTTCCATCAAGGCGAGGGGAGTGCAATTTCTTAAGTTCACCATGGGCACTGTAACCCCTAGGTAATGGAATCAAAATTTTAAGATTTTCAATTCAAATCCTTCTTGAGAGACAAAATTTTGAGTACTGCCTTGAAAAACCATACTCTCTGCGAGTAACTGGGTATGAAAATTTCAGCTTCATGAGTATTTGTTAACGAATGAAATCCTATTGCTACTTTTTCCTGGTACTAGAGCGTAAATGGAAACTATGCTATCCTTCCCTATGACTATGAGGTTAATGTGGGTAGAGAAACGGTGGATATATAATCAGTTTAGAAACTTAAGAAGTTATACGGCAATGATATTTAAGCTGTGCAGAGACACTTTGAAATCCTCCAAACGTAATATAGAATAACGCTACTACCAAACACTCTTTCTTGTTTCGAAGGAGGGTTATTCGTTGAAAAGTTTACTTTCCAACTTCAATTATTGTTGGGGAACAACTTTTGCTGTCTAGTTAATGTATTCTGTATGATTTCTATGCACGATGAAACTAAACTGACTATTATAAGTCAGCCGTATCAAAACATCTCTCATTATATCAAGTGCAAAGAGTTGTTAGAATGAAGGCAAAGACAAGAGAGAAACATCTTGTCTGTTATTTCGCCCTTTGTATTGACATATCGGTCAGCGAACTACGGTGCCTGAAGTTCTATTTCTCACTTGCATAATGAGAAAATAAAGTAGTTTCGATTGGGGTAAATGGAACCAAAATTTTAATATTTGAAAGTTTAGCAGCTATTGACAGGGTCTCCCGATGGTCATCTGTAAAATTGAAAATATATTTCTATTTGGACACTAAATGTGATGCTGTAATCGCAAAAAAATACTTTGGTTGAAGTTCAACGGGGGGGGGGGGGTGCGCTGAGATAATCGAATTTTTAAAAAGGTCGATTTGAGAAAAACACCAAGAGAATCTGGACACCCGATTTCTGCCCAAACCTTTTTAAAACTACGTCTTAACTGCAATCATTCTCTTAGCAGTCCTACACAAACAAATGGACTAGAAGGTGACTATTACATCAAAACAGATGCACCAATCATTTACATCATATATTTCTTGAATCTAAAGTAAAACTAAAACCAAGATTGAAGTGACATTATTTCTGTTATTTGAATCTTTATGGAGCAAAAAAAAAAAAAAAAATGGGAATTTAAAAGTCAAAGAAATCAATTTTTGATAACAATAAATTTTTTGCTTCAATAAACAAGCCTCTTTCGAAAAAAAGAATTTTTTTTTTTAATCTGAGTCTAGATTGTTTTTGGATTGAGATGATATGAAATTAGAATCAACCCTTTCCAGAACAATTTCTGTCTCATCAGATAACGAAAAGATGTAACAAAAATGTGATTTGTTACGAGAAGAGAAACGGATTTGGAATAGAAAAGTTGAAATGCGTCAAAGAGCAGTGTGGATTGACCTCTGGCACCTAGAAGCAAGGAGGTAAAAAAGACAATTGTGTGTGTTTGAGCTCGACTCTTCCCTGCTTGTGAACAAATGACATTCCGACACATATTTGCTACTTCCCGAGACATTCTTGACGAGTCCCGTGCATTCTTCTTTTTGGTCGCATTCCACGCGTGTACACGGAAAGTATTTCCATTTTTTCCAGCCTTCCTCGGGCCAGTTTTAATTTTCATTCTTCATCATCAACAGCCGAATGAGCGACAGCCCCTCCCCCCGCACAACACCTCTTACGGAGGATTCCCAATTTTAAGGCAAACTCGTTTTTCGGCATTCTCTAACGACGGATAATTTACGTAAATGGGATTTGGTTGAAATTCCAAACATAATAAACAAGCGAAATGCTCTTCACAAGCACAAGCTAACTTTCACTTTCTGCTCTAAGAGGGACTTTTAACAGCGGTTTGGATTTTTGATACGCCATTGGTTTTAGTACTTTTCTTCTGGCCAAGGCAGAGCCTTGCATATGTGTTAGAAAGAGCGAAATTTAAACTGCACTATCCTAAGCTCGGTGAATTTTTTATTTCTTTTGAGTAAAAAATATTAATTTTAAGTCGTTTTTATTTTTTTTTTCGCAGAGATTATTAAGGAAAACCTAGAATTAAACCATTGTAGTAAAAAAAAGACTACAAGCAAATTTTGATACATAACACACATTGCAACAGCTGAGTTATTTGAAAGTGATTTAGTATGAATTTGGTACCGTGAATTCAAATATGACAATAACTTTGCCTGGAATCTGATATTTGTATGCTGTAATATTTTAGAGGCAGCCTGTTACGGGGATTACGTTAAATCCATAGCTCAAATAAAATACAAAGTCATGGAATTTTTATTAGTATCATATGAAACAAGTTCTTAGATCAGGATTACCGAAGCTGTCGCCGAGGGGCCCTCATTTTCAGGGCTCCAAAATGACTCGTTTAATTTTCGAAAAGGAAAAGAAATTAAAAAATGGAAGGAAATAGCTTCAATTTTATTTATTTTCCCTTAAGAAGTGGGAACTGCACTCCAGCAAATATTTTAAACGAGTAGTTGAGCACCTCAACTCTTCTGAAATTGCAGCTCTTGGTTCTAAATGAATCTTGGTATTTATATGGATTGACTGCAGAGGGCTGTGAAAACATGTTGCCCAAAAGTCTCCAGTCTCTTAATCGAGCCATTCAAATATTATGTACAAAAATTAATCTTGTCACACATCGCACGAAGCGAATGCAATGTATAGCATTGGAGTACTTGCAAAAATTCATTGTTACGAAAAAGACCAAGTGTTCTGTAAATTTTATCATATGAAAAGTAGATGCTCCAGTCGTGATTTTCCAATAAAAATCGATCACATATTCATTGATGGCTGTGTTTCATGTTCATTGTGTGCCGCGGCCTTTTCAGAATTTCTATAAATTAAGAGCACATATGTATTATTACAAATCTTGTAAATAGTTGTTTTTCCTGCCTTGCACCATTGTCACTAGTTTTGGTTTTATCTGGCGACATGTTGCAAAAGTATCTGAAGATATCACTTTTATCACTTGTATACCGGCCCTGTAACGTTTTGTAGTTTTTACACTTGCCCTACATTTAATAAGCATGAAGACATTTTCGCGCTTCGTTGTATTATGGTGGGTTTTTCTTTTTATCACTAGAATTTTCTTGAATGGATTATTTAAGTTATGAATGAATCGGAACGCTCCGGATTTTGCTAGAACGTTGTAGAAATTTCCTTCCGAGTATCAATAGCTGGCCTTGAACACAGTTAGTTAGTTTTTCTCAGATTAGATTTCTGAAAGGCTCACTCATTATATTCGCTTGGGCGAATGTTTGCTTTGCTTTTGAAATTTCTTAATTACTGTTCACGTTAGATACGTGGTGCTGAGTTACTATTGAGAGTACAGTGTACTGTTTGCTACCTAATTGCTGGATGTTTAGCAATAGTTTCCTGCTCCTATTGTAAATAAGTGTACATACTTGTAAATACATTTATAGTTATTTCCTCAAGATTGGAATGCTCATTTAAGAAAGTTGAAGGTGCTACGAACTCGCTACAGTATTTTACCCGCAAAAAGTTTCAGACAGTGTGCAATACAGGCCCATCATGCCGAATTTTCCAAAGGGGGGTACATACTCCATCTTATTTTATCTGAAAACAGGAAAAACTGCGCCCGATTACAAAACATTTTAGCCGATTACAAAAACGATAGCAAAACATTAAGTGGCAGTTTTATAAGAGTCAAGTAGGACAGATACATTAGGCCGTATCGAAAAAAATCGAATATTCCTGGCTCGTTTATTGGTAGTGCGGAAAAGTTGTGAATTGCCATCACTAAAATGTGCGAGAAATCTTAAAGTTCTAGGTTGATATCTTCTATTGCCTCAAGGGATCGAAAATTCCGAAAATTGGACATAAAATGAGTAAATTACAAAAAATAATAAATAATACCAAATATTGTCTATAACTTTGGGGTAACGCTTAAAAGTTGCTTAATTAAAACAACTTTAAACACACAAAAATATTAGAATTATAGGTCAATCTCTTCTGCCCCTTAATCAATATCTAATTTTGGAAATTTTGACTCATTTTGGTTCTTTTCTGCATAACTGTTTAACTTTGCATACTTCACATTCAAGTCATACTAGGTTAGGCGCTCTACCAAAAAAGTGAAAGACCGCTGTTTTCTTCCCTATAAGCAAATAGAATTGATCAGTACACCTCGTAACTTGGGCTTGACAGTACTGTAGTAAACATAGGCGTACTTAATGGTGCAATTCGTAGGACTGAATTGAAACTTCAAAAACCAGTTCAATGAATTATCTGATACTTCATTTTAATAAATTGCTATTACATGTATTTGAGTTTATGAACAGCAAGTCAACTGGCCCTATATCTTACACTGGAGACATTGGACGGAAGGTGAGCTTATATCCAATTAGACATTTGCACCACATTAGTTCTGGCCTTTGTTATTCAGGTCTAGCTAACTGGGAACCAGGAACGTTGAACTTGATCCCGATGGCTAACAACTGCTAATCAAATTCTTATGTTATACACTGCGATGCAAAAGTTTAGAAAAAATGCAAATATAGGGGAGACCGGGGCTATTTGGCATATTTTTTACTTCTCGATTTTCCTAATTTTTTCTGTTGAACTTATGGTAAAAGTAATTTATGCCTCTAATAGTGTAACATCTTGGCTACAAAAAACCACTAGGAACATCATCTAAAATTCACTGGGGAATTTGTGAAAAATATTCTCCGAAGGCTCCTCAACAGTGCCAACCTACCCCGGAGTCGGGGTAGGTTGGCAGATGCATCGGGGTATGTTGGCATAACGTTGTTTGAAAGGATAAATTTACTGCAATATAACAATTTTTTTTTTAATATTTATGTAAATCTATTATAAGGTAATATATCAAAATAAAGCTTTAAAACACAGGTATGAACATTGTAGGTAGGTTACAAATGCTTCATGTCAACTGCAAAAGATGGGTTCTTACTCATCTGAATGGAGATTTAATCTTCTATTCAGATGAGCGACGGGCGGCTCTAGTCACATTCAATACGTTGTAGTTTTCACCGTAGTGGAGACTGAAAAGTCCTCGTAATCGACTTAAAGTATTTGCCCTGGATATTTGCGGGCTTCATACTTCACTATCCCATACTCACCTAATCAGCTCCAACTGCAGCATTTAATGCTGTCTCATCTGCAGGTGGAGACTGTGTAGGAAGGTTGGGGCAGACCAGATCCAGTACAAATGGCTCATCTTTATTTTCATCACTGTACTGAGGAAACAAGAAATCATAGCCATCCTCACTATCAGCATACGGTATATGCTGCATCAGGTATAGCATCAGAGAAAGGCTCATCAGTTTCAGTGCTACTAATATCTTCCTTCTTTGAAAGTTTCTTAATGATTATTCTTTGATTTCGTAGTCATTGTTTTTGTTTTCTTTCTTTGTTCCATCAACGTAAAGTGTTTTAATTTTATTTTCTCAGCTTTTTTTTTTTTTGCCAGTTTATTTTTAATTGGAGTGCCGGCTCGGATTTTACAGTGCCTCCTGTTTTTTCCTCTGATAGCCCGTTTTCATGGCCCTGCTTTTGGAAAAGGCTCAACGTCTTTAATGGTCACAAGTCGACATGTTTCGGAGGAGCTGGTTGCATTAGTGGGGATTGAAGGTTCATTCCTTTCGACGCTAGCAATGGGGATATTTTTAACACTAGTACTACCCCTAACCAGTAGTAGGAACATTTTAACACCAGCATTACTCGCACTAGTAGAAGGGACATCAGTTAGGTCTGTCTTGGTATCTATAAATATGGCGATGTCACGCCAACATCAAGGGTGGATAAGTTGGCATAGATCGCTGGCCTATGCCAATATACCCCAAGCTGAAAATGCCAACTAGCCCCATAGGCATTTTCTGGATAACATGGTGGCCCTGCCCCGAATAAAAACAACTGGAAATCCAGTAACTGCATCAGTCCCCAGGCTACTTGGTCACTTTATCCACCATAAAGGAGAACTTGAAAAAAAATTTTAAGGGTACTGAAAACCGAAAAGCAAATTGGAAAAAAAATTTACTCACCAGAAAGAAAAACACACACACACACACACAAAAAAAAAAAAAAAAAAAAACATATTTTTCGAACACACGCTAGCAAGACACTATAACTATTGCGGATGATGCAGAAGGTTGCCGAGTATGTCTCATCACGACGGCAGCGCTGTGGGCACTGTGAACTAGAAAATAAATGCACAATGCCGACGTACCCCTTATGCCAAATAGCCCTGGTCTCCCCTATGATTAAAAAGAAAACTACTCGGCGAAATGCTTTTAAATTTCTACTGCAGGTAGACAATATGATCCCAAATACGTGTCTGGAGTTTTGAAAAATATAACCGAAAGAAGAATCGGAAATTGCAAAAGACATTTTTTTTCATTGCTGCAAAAGTTGAGACAAAACTCAGATTTTATGCAAATATCCCTTGAAATGTGATTGGTGGAGGTAAGGCGTAATTTTTTTCTTCAACTATAAAGTGCAGAGAGCGCTTTATGAATAATCAAAATCTTAAAATCTCTGTAGTTTTCGTGTAAAGAAGATGAAAATTTTGAAAGCCGAACTTTGCAAGTGAACGCACTTTGTTAATTTTTAGTCTTTTAAATCGGTCCTAGTATGGTACTACATTGTTTTTTTACTTCCATAAGTATTGATCAAAAATGCCGAGAAAAACTATATTTCTTTAAGGATGAAGGAATTGAAAAAACTGACGATTACCACCTTAATCCGACAAAACTTCAACTTGGGTCAAAAACAGCATGTGACAGCATAAGTAGATGAACAACTCAATTAGGATGCATAAAAAACAAAGAATTGTGTGTGAGTCTTTCAGACACAGTGTCCCAAACAAGCCAGATTTTAATAGTCAAAGCAGCACAGCATATGCTCATCGGATCTTTTCTGAAGTCACGCTAATAGAATTATAATCCATGTAGGCGATCCAAATTTTAATAATTTTCATCAGAGAAAGTAACATTCATTTTTTAGTCACGATGATACATGTGCTGCTTTTCCCATTAACATTCGGCTTATTTGGGGAGCTATTCCCGAAAAGGTTCAAGCACAATTCTTTGTTTTTTTATGCATCCCGATTCAGTTGTTCATCTACTTTTATGCTGCAACTTATGCTCATCTACTTGGTGTTTTTGACTTAAGTTGAAATTTGTAGGATCAAGGGGCGAATTGTCTGTTCGAGCCGTTTTTTCAATTCCTTCATCATTAAGAAGTATAGTTTTTCTTGGCATTTTGCTCAATACGTATGTCTAAATTTGCTTTCCACAAAGTAAAAAACAATGTACTACCATACTAGGACCGATTTAAAAGACTAAAAATTTAAAAAGTGCGTTCACTTTTAAATTTCAGTTTTCAAACTTTTTCATCTTCTTTACACGAGAACTAGAGATTTTAAGATTTTGATTATTCATTGAGCGCTCTCTGCGCTTTGTAGTTGAAGAAAAAAGTCACCTCCACCAATCACATTTCAAAGGATATTTGCATAAATCTGACTTTTGTCTAAACTTTTGCAGCAATGAAAAAAAAAAGTATTTTACAACTTCGATTTTCTTTTCGGTTATATTTTTCAAAACTCCAGACATGTATTTGGGACCATACTGTCTACCTGCAGGAGAAATTTGAAAGCATTTTGCCGAGTAGTTTTCTTTTGAATCATATATTTACACTTTGTCTATACTTTTACATCGCAGTGTATATCTTCCTCAAACCCATCAAATGAGTATGAGTTGCGATACTTCTAGGGCAAGTACAGAGATGAACTGATGAAATGCCACTGGTGTCTATCTCTATTCTTTATGGAATTTTAATTCTGAACCATGATGGAGCGTAGACTCTTAGAATTCACACAACCAAAGTTAATAACTTTTGGTAACTCTGTACTTGCCTTAGAAGTATCGTGACGTAATCTAACGAGTTATTTCTCGCAATGCTTAAGCGGTGATAGCGTAAAACGACGTTCATACGATGTTCGATCGAGTTCTGATGCCTAATGTAATATAATGTACTAGAATGAAGGTAGTATTCAAATTAGGTGGACGCTTCTCAACTCTTCTGATTCTGCTTGAAGTTTTAGGTTGGCATCACCCGATGCCCAATCACATGCAAACGACTGGTAAATAAATAGTGAACGTTTGGACTCGTTCTTTCTCTTTTTCATCGCTGCCCGCTCAGAGGTAGGTCCGGCATCGAGGGCCGGGTTTTTTTTTTTTTTTTTTTTTTCGCCTTTGGATTATGGCCAAGGTTTTCCTTAGTTAAAATGGTCGTTGTAATGTTTTTCTTTTTAAATATCTAAGAACCAATAAATTCTTGGTTAACTTTTTAAATGAGTGTCCGACCTTTCTTAATCTCAAACACGTAGCCATAGCTTCTGCTTCGTAGCCATCGCTTCTGCAGTACAAATAGTATCCTATTAGATTGACTCTAGGATCTTTACCGTTTAAACTTAGCTTGTTTTACTGAAACATGGAAGTTATTTGAAGGGTTTAGAACTTAGAAGTTATCAAGCGGCTCTAGTAAACCTTCTTTTAACCATGTTAACTAATGAGAGATGCCATATTAGAACCCTAGCAGCTCGGTGGATTATCAAGGCAAGAAAAATTTAGCCCAGTGAGAAAATGTGTTCACAAACTCGTTATTGGGCAATTCCACGAAAACGCCGCTACTTGCATGTGACGTTAATATATTTCATTAAAAGTAGTACTTTTAAAAAATAATGAATAAAGTTTCTTGGCTAAGAAATATTACACTGGTTTGTGATTTCTTAACCAACCGGGCGTCGTTCATAAGCCTTCAAAATCACTATTTTTAATGAAACACATAAGCGTCACGTGTGGGACAAGATGGCGGTTGTTTCGTGGCCTGACCCTATTCCTGGTGCAAACTTTGGAGCTTGCCATGACTATGTAGATCTAATTGAGTGGCAAGCTTGTTAAGTGATATCACCTCCAATGCCCTCCAATTCTCAACAATTTCTGAAGATGAGACATGACGGTATGTACTGGACTGCTTTGACTTTTTACACTTTCCTTCTTACATACAAGCAGTTGAGCTTATTGTGAAATTAGTAACCGAAGATTTCGGGAAAACAGCAGGGTCTTAGAACAGTGATGGATTTATTAGAGCTACACCATCTAGAAAACACATGACAACATTTGAAACCAAAACTGATTACAAGCAGTGATATTGATATTTGTATGTTTGGTAGGTAAAATAATATTTCTGGTCTTATTAAAATGACGTAAGTGTGATTTAAATTTGATTAAAATTTTGCATTGTGCAAGCAGTTAACAGACATTTAGCTAAGTGCCAAAATACGTCAAAATTTACGCCTGTGTTTACTACAGTACTCTCACACTCAAGTTACGAGATGCACTGGTCGCTTCTATTTGTTTATAGGAAAGAAAATAGCGGTCTTTTTCTTTTTGGCAGAACGCCAAACCTAGTATGCCTTGAATGTGAAGTACCGTAGGATGTCCGAACTACCTGGTCCGGTCTGCCACTACCTGGCGGTAGTTTTCAGAACCAGTTTACTACCACGATGTGACAGCCAAGTTTTATTTCTTGCCATTGTTTTTCACAAAATTCTTGTTTTAATGAAACTTTCTCTTCTGCCTCAAGAACTGTGAACTTCAGATCACTTTCAAGTACGTATACACAATACCAAACATCTTCTTAAGTATCTTATATAGAATTAACAATGTTATTAAAGTATTTTGTTTTATATAACCTATAAACTAAATTTTCAGCTCTTTACGGGGTAATTTTGGGACAGCCCCAAAGTTTGTATACTGTTTTTTTTTTTTAACAATAGTTGTTTTTTTTTTTTTTTTCAGCATTGCATTGGACAATAAAATGCCTAGAAATTATAAAAGAGCTCTTGGCACACGGCCCTACAGAAATTACACTAAAGAAAATTTACAAGAGGCTTTACTAGCAATAAAGAACAAGACACTGTCGATCCGAAATGCAATTGGTATACACTCTTGTATACCAATAATACCTTGTCTTTTTTCTTAGGTAGATAATGCACTTATACAATATTGTGGTGTAACATTGGTACAAAGTCATGTTTTTTGCTATTTCTAATGGAAATAATGCACTGTTCCAATTTTACCCCAATTAGTGGGGTAAGATTGAGACAGTTTAAAATATTTTTTAATAAAATACCCTTGTTCCTAGAGTTATTGACTTAATATATTTTGTTAGAGGGGGGGGGGGAGACAGGATTTACATATTAATAATTTTTTCAGTAACCTAACTTAAAAAATAAAAAAAGAAACAGCGTAAAACTTTGAAAAGTGTCCCAAAGTTACCCCATCCTACGGTATGCAAAAAGTAAACAGTTATACAGAAAAGTACCAAAATGTGTCAAAATTTCCAAAATTAGATGCTGATTAGGGGGCAGAAGATATTAACCTATAATTCTAATTTTTTGTGCGTTTAAAGTTGTTTCAATAAGGCAACTTTTAAGCCTTACCCCAAAATCATAGACAATATTTGGTATTATTTATTATTTTGTGTAATTTACTCATTTTATGTCCAATTTTCGGAATTTTCGGTCCCTTGAGGCAATAGAAGATATCAACCTAGAACTTTAAGATTTGTCGCGCATTTTACTGATGACAGTACACAACTTTTTCGCATTACCGCTAAACGATCCGGAAAATTTGATTTTTTCAATACATCCTAAGATACATACAATCTTTTATTTCGCTCAAAATTTTGCAGTGGTTTACTCGAATTATTTTAGAAAACACGTAATTTTTCTATTTAAAATGTGTTGCTGTTTTTCTAAAATTAACGATTTCTAATATCGCTTCGCGTTAAGCATCAACCATACTATTTTTTGCAATTACATCATCACATGTAGTGTCCAAATCGAAATACATTGTAAATTTTTTATATAACCTTCGGGGATCCTGTCAGGGGTGGCCAAACTTTGCCAAGGAAAATGAAAAAAAAATGTCATGTTTGAGGCTTCCTAGCTCCTAATATAAACTAAATAAGGATTGCACTGGACAGCAGTAGATCTCAACTTTTAGTTAAACTGAAAATTACAAAAAATTATCATTATATAATAGCAAGAAATATTTTTGAAAAACCATTAATATTACCATAAAGATATCAAATTTTGAAAGTCGACGGTACATTTTTTCTTCGTTGTTCTTTGGAGCTATTTATTTTTTTACTGGAATCAACTACATGTCTTGGAACCTAGTGGAACTTCGGTGCTTCCTTTCGGTCATTACAACGCTGCCAGAGCACCTAAAAGCTTCGAAAAAGCATGCGAACACTTTTACTTCATTGCCAGCATTCCTTACATATCACTCTCTTTCACTCTTGTCATTGTGACGCACAATTGGCGTCATCCAGTTGCTTCTTGTAATTTGCATATTATTCGTGAAGATGTGTGTGGCCACTTTACGGTTGATTTATTCATTTTAGAGTTCGATTCTCTGGTAATTCTGAATTATTCTTAATTTATGGATATGAGTGTATATGAGCTTCTAACCTTCATAATTTAGCACTCAAGTGGATACGGCAATTCATAAAAAAATCCCTTTAAGCATCTTTAAAATTTAGAAAAATACAGACAATCGAATGAGCTGTTTGTTATTGATTCTCGGAAGTACGATGAATCACAAGTTATTGCTCACAAAAACTCTGTTTTTATCTCGAATCAGACTCTAAAAACGATGAACAAGCAAGTGCTGCCAGTATGCGCAAACTCTGTTACGACTCGTCCCCTACCCGACAATAATTAATAAATGATTTAAAAGTGAAGAACTTCTTCAAAAAATGATTGTTCGTAGTAAAAACCATCATGACCACATTCTACTGAAATAACGAGCTCATATACACTCATGATTCTTGGCATGCGACGAATGAAGGTTTATCCACATGTTGCTTTTGCGATGCAACTGCGCTGCATCAATGGTTTCATTTATCAAGCAATCTACGAGACAGATAACATGCTGTGCATTTTGAACTTCATTTCATTGCAGCGATTGGGAAAATAATTCTCTAACGCAGCGCAATCGCATCAGAAGCACTTCACGTGAACAGGCCCTTGTGTCATTTTGAGGAACTCTTGATATGTCACTAAGGCGGGTTAACCTTTCCTATCGATGGTTCTAATGTAGTGCAACTGATGCATCGCAAGCACATCCACGTGAATGGGCTCAGATACGTGTATTATTATATTATATACAGAAACGATTCATTCAGGTCTCTAAGATTTGATTTATGAGAAACAGGTAACGTTTTGACTGGTTATGTAACGAATCCGATTTCAAAAGGGGTCCTTAGGCAGAAGCAGTTTCTACGTTGAATCCTGTCATTTGAAACGATTGTCTCTGCAATGAAACACGTCGCTCGCTTCTCCCGCCTAAAAAAGAGCGACTATTGAGAAAAATCGAAAGTGCATTCTAAAGACTCATGATTAATATACATGAGCATTTCCATGCGAAAGCGAGACGCTACAGTGAAATTTGCTTTAGGACGGAATATCAATTAGATTTCTAATGAGCGCGCTTTCAAAGGAGGCGCTCTTTTTACACTCGGGAAGGCGGTCGGTCTTTTTTCGGTATTTGCTCTTCCTTTTCATATCCAACAGATTTGCATCATCGGAAAGATGCATAATTCATCCTCTGGATGCTCCGATTCGATGTGAGATTTAGACGAACAACGTACTTTGCAGCCCTTTACCCTTGTTTTAAACTTTCGAGCACAAACTCTCTTTATCATTGATCCATTAAACTCCTCCTAATGCGCTATCTACAATGCTGGAATCAAGTTTGAAAGCTAGAAAAAGAAATAGAATTTTTCTTTGAAATGACTATGATTTCGCTTATTAACATATTAACGAGCTACGAGTTTGGTAGAAGTTCAAAAAGGTCACCCTACAGATCGCGGTGAAATGTTTTTTTTTTTTTATTTTAATATTTAATTATACTCAAGGTAATGTAAGAAATCTGGAAATGAATTTCGGCAGTGCTGGATCCCTTTGAAAACTGAATTTGCCCCCTCCCCCCGTCCCTCTTTTTTTTTTTGGAGAGTCCGACTTTGCGTAACTTCTAGATATTTCCTTCTCTGTCTCTCCCTCTCTATCTATGTGTCTGTCTGTATGTAGAATGATACCGATTTTGAACCGTATGCTATATTTTCGGTGCACGAATTACGCTTTTTGATGCATTTAAATATCTATGCACACTCATACAGAAAATGTGTTGAATCGGAGAGACATAAAAACGAAAGTTAAACACAAAATATGTTTATTTACCTCCACTATCAGCACTATTACCTTGTTGTTCTTTAGTGGTTTCACGGGTTTCAGCTTCATCATATAAAATCACTTTGTCATCCAAAAAATCCAAATACTAAGGATATATTATGACTTAAAATTGTTTCCCTTGTTTCTTTAAGTAAGTAACTCCCTATGTGATGCCGGGCGTTTTCATGCACACGGTTCCACTTTATTTGATAACGATGGTCAAGTACTCGGAGACTCTGAATGTCTGGATACTCCCCCCTTTCCCTCTTGTTATTTGTATTTCTGCGCGTTGAGACTTTTTCTTCCTTGATGAAGCTTTTGAGACCCTTTATTTCATATTCTCGGTCCCAACAGAAAAAAATACACGAGTATCGTTGGTAGGAGGCGGGGGGGGGGGCTTGTCCTCACAATATTTTTAACTCATCAGAAGATCACCTCAATATTTTAAAATAATAATTCTGAAACAAAAAATCGGGACTTTCCTTTCTATATCAAAATTGAACTAGAATTACAATCTAGACAAAAATAACAAAAACTTCCGTATCTACTCAAAAGACCGTCTGAGTTGTTTTCCCATGCAGCTGTCTTGGGTTTTTGCGCTTTTGGCATCTTTATTGAAGAAATCATTTTTCTCTTACAAAACCCATCAAAACGTACTAAGATCCAATTCCTCCATACAACAATAGAGACTTTCCTTTTTCTTACCCTACCCCGTTTAAAGGGCTGTTAAAATGTAAAGCAGACGAGAATCCAGTTCATGGCGTCTATTAACAAACGTATCTTTGCAGCGTGAAAACTCTTTTTTCTACTCAACAAATAAGTCTTTTGAAAGTTTGTACTTAGGAATAATATAACAGAATGAAGAACGACTCATTTGGAGCGAAATATTCTCTTAATGCGTGTATTTTACTGGTTTAAAGCTCATCATAGGAAAATGGGTAAAAAGTCACATTGTTTTCCTTTTCCATCACTTTTCTCAAGATTTTCCAGCAATCCTAAGCCGGTATAGACAATACGCATGTTCATTATGTGAAAAATGCGGGTTATTATTAAACAAAACTAATTTATTTAGCACTACTATCACTGAAAATTGTATTCACATACTCGCAAACGAAAAGTTAAATGAACCGTTGCCACACCGTGAACAGGGTCCTTTGAAAAAAAAATGACACACAAAATCACGTTACAACACAGTCGATTAAATAACACATTCGAAAGTAATGTTTTCTGTAAAGTAAAACAATGCAAACGACGCAGATGTCTTCTTTTTTCAGACTAATGCGAATAATACAAGTCGTTTTCACAAGAACTTATAACATGCATGTATTAATTCTTGATGACTAGGCACTCTGCACGTAAAACTTTTGCTGTCTTGCACTTCGACCCAATTACGAATCAGTTAGTGCAGCAACCACAAAGACGGGAAAATTCTGTGTTCGTTCAATAACTCAGGTAATATTTCTGTTTATTTTCAGGAAAAAAATACGTTTTGACGCGTTAACGGAACGTTTTGTATCAATAGAAAACTTCCTGAAAATTTCGGGGGACTTCAAACAGTGACTACGCAGCAACCACAAAAACGGAGAAATTCCGTTTTCGTCTTTCCAACTCGGTGATTCACGGAACATTTCAGTTTTTTTTTAAAGGAAAAAATGCGTTTTGAAGCGAAAACGGAAATCTTCTGTTAAAATCACAAGAAAACTTCCTGAAAATTCAGGATTTTTTAAAAATAGTGTATCAATTGAGGTTTACTAATGTCCATTTGGGTACTTATTTAATTACTCATGGTTTGATTTTAAAAGTTTAATGCAATTTTTCAAGCCCGCTCTGAGTAAAGCGGATTTGGCAAAGTGAAATAGTTCGTTGTTTATACACTGCTCGACATTGAAAATGCAACACCAAGAAGGAGTGGTCAGAAATTGATGAAATTTGGTACGAAGACAGAGACAGCATGGAACAATAAGTGATATTTATTTCAAAATAAATAAGCAAAATTTAGAGCGAGGACGGCGTCGGCTCAGTAAGAAGTAGGACCACCGCGGACAGCGATGCACGAAGAAACACGTCTAGGCATGGAGTCAATAAGCCTGCGGATGGTGTCCTGAGGGATGGCACTCCATTCCCTTTCAACCATTTGCCACAGTTCGTCCTCTGAACGAGGCAGTGACAGGTTCTGCAAACGGCGTCCAATCACGTCCCGCACATGTTCGATTGGTGACAAGTCTAGAGAGTATGGTGGCCAGGAAAGCATCTGTACACCTCGTAGAGCATGTTGGCTGATTCGAGCACTGTGAGGCCGGGCGTTATCCTGTTGAAAAATTGCATTTGGCAGACCCTGAAGGTAGGGGATTGCCACCGGCTGCAGTACATTATCTACATATCGTTGGGCCGTCATAGTGCCCCGAATACGAACTAGAGGTGATACGGAATTGTATGCAATAGCGCCCCAAACCATTATGCCACGTTGTCGCGCTGTGGGGCGTTCCACAGTTACTGCCGGATTCGATCTTTCTCCACGTCGACGCCACACACGTATGCGATGACTATCGCTGGACAAACAGAAGCGGGATTCATCTGAGAACACTACGGTTTGCCATTCTGCCATCCACGTCGCTCTGGTCCGGCACCATTCCAAACGTTGGAGTCTGTGCTGTGAGGTCAATGGCAGTCTTCTTAGCGGGCGCCGTGATTGCAGGCCACGTGCAACCAGTCGACGGGAAATGGTTCTGGTCGACACAGGAACATCCAGGGTACCTTGTACGTGCTGCAGAATCGACGTACAAGTGACTTGCGGGTCCGCCACAGCTTGTCGGTGAATCCGTCGATCCAAGCGGTCTGACGTCACTCTGGCTGCACCTGCACCCCTCAATGTGGCTACATTTCCTCTTTCCAACCATCTCCGACACAGCCGATGCACAGTGCTTGCATCCATGGGTATCAGCTGCAATTTGACGTATGGACCAACCTCCCCTTCTCAGTCCGATCACCATACCTCTTGTAAAGTCGTCTATATGCTGGAAGTGTCTTCGTTGACGGCGTGGCATTTCCTCCTATCACACGTATCCTTCGAGACAAAAACCAAATTTCTCCGATAATTAGTCTGGCAGAAAAACCAACATGAACATAGCCCACTTTTCAACTTCATTCTCTTATATCTTACTTCACGTGCGTCGGAGAGCTGCGCATTTCATATCATTTGCATAACTCAATGACGTGCGTCTACGGTAAAATTTGCATGAATTTCTGACCACTCCTTCTTGGTGTTGCATTTTCAATGTCGAGCAGTGTATATATATATATATATATATATATATATATATATATATATATTATATATATATATATATATATATATATATATATATATATATATATATTCATACATTCATTTATTAACTCATGTGCGTATTCCTTCATTTTTTAAGTCGTTTACATTCTTTCATTTATTTATTTATTTATTCATTCGTTATTTCTCATTATTTCTCTATTTTATTAAATTATTTATTATTTCTCATATAATAACCAATTCATTTACTTATTTATTCGTATATTTTTTTATTATTAATTCATTCAATATTTTATATTACCGTAAAATGCGGTGTATAGGAACAGCGGGGTCAATCGGAACAAACTTCGCGACCGTACGAAGAAATTCTTCATAAATATACTATTAAAACTTCGTATGTAAGTACAAACCTTGTAATAATTTAAACCAAAGATAGGTATATTTCAATTATGCATGCATCTGAACAATAGAATACCACATTAGAATTTACATTTTTTAAAAATTGTGTCATAAAAATGAAGAATTCTGAAAAATGCCATAGGAAAAAAATTTGCGGGTTTATCGCAACACTTGGTTCTGTTGTTCTAATTCAAACTTATTTAATCCTCGTGGGTCCCTCCCATTTCAGTTACACCCAAGACCCTTGGGGTCATAAACGACCCCAATGCTTCCTTTAGTTAATTTATTATGATTATTGAATGTTACATGCATTATTTAAGTTTACACACTTTTCAATGGTAAAAAAAAAATAAAAATTAAAAGACACAATCAAAGTAAAATTTAGTTTATGCATTAAAAATTAAAATTTTAGAGCAAAACTTACAATAACTGTATATTTATTTACAACTGTTACAGACCTGAAAAAACATGATTTTTGCAAGTGAATTTCAAACACTTATGACATTTTTCGGTGCATTTACTGTCTAGTTCTCTTGGACAAAAGTTGCAACGTCCTCTTTTTTGTGGCATTCTGGAAAAGTGACCTCAAGGGTCTTATGTGCAAAAACTGCAATTCGGGAAAAATAAAACACAATAATAGCATTATATTGAATAGAAAACTAGAAGAATAAAAGCCACAAAATGCCATTAAAAACAAATGGTTGATTAACACGATATATTAAACAGAAATTGCATTGGGGTCACATATGACCCCAAGGAACCCACGAGAGTTAAAGGAAACTATTTGAAAAATCAAGATTCTAACCCCAATTTCTCTAATCAAGAAAAAAAACAAGGATTTATTACTGTTTATCTCTTCCAGTTAGCAACTAGATCTTAGAATAACAGAAAGTTGCAGATTTAAAAAGATTTTTGCTCCAGGAGACTTCTTTTTACCTTAAATACATAGGGGAAAGTCATACAGACTTTATGTAGTAAAAGTCCAGCACACAGACAGTGGTGAATTAGTAGGAAAATCTTACAGGTCAGTAATCCATTAAATGCCGTGTTGAAGTATCTCTGGCATCTATGATCCCCGACTCAACATTTGAGAGTAACGTTTTATGCTGCGTAATGAGATAAAATGATGCCAAAATACTTCAAAAGGCTTTTTATAATTGTGAAGCAATAGCCATATACAGGGTGGTTATAAATTAACGTGAGCTGTTTGGAGCCCTCTAGCGCATGAAGTACTAAGGGAAACATTGCAAAATTTCATGGGCACTCATATTAGACCATGGGATTTCTAAAATAATAACTAAAAAAAAGTAGTTTAAAAATGACCACTAGGGGAAATTTTGGCGCTTGCAAAAGTGTATTACTTTGATTGTTGAAGAATTAAATGCTACTGACAAAATATGTATAGATTTTATTTGCAAAAATGACTTTTTTAACACAAATGTAGTTCAATATGATCACCATTGTGAAGTTGCAAGAACTGGATATGATGCACAACTTCTTCCACGGCAGCTCGTAACATATCAGAATTGATTTCTCTGACTTTTAAAGACCTTTACTCCGAAACCCAGAGATTTTAAGAAACTAAAGAAAAGGTAGCGTTCATCCCAGAAGATGTTATGAAAAAACTTAAGTCAAGCCACAACTGCTAGTTTTAAGGCCAAGTACATATTTGTGGACGATAAGAGTAACTTCACTTCAATTTATGTTGCAGCTATGTATTTTAATTCAAAAGCATTTCTTGAAATTAATTTTAATTTTTCATAAGTTCAAAATCATTTTAAATTTTGACAAATCATAAACTTTACTAGTACAGAAAATAAATTGAAACTTGACAATAACTATCTGTTCTTATTCTTCCCTATCAATATTACTCATTTTGAGAGACTTATTACAGGTTAAATTGAAAAAAAAAAAAAAAAACATGTGTTCCGATTGACCCCTATCAGCCGGGTGATTCGGAACACCCCTAAATTACTCTATATATAAATAATAACTGTTCGAAATGTTTTGTCTTTGCTTAGAATATCAAAAGCAAAGCAAGACCGAAGTTTTTACCTAAAAAATCAACTAAAAAAAATCTTTTAACTACGTTTTTTACAATTAAAGCTGAACAGTATTCCGATTCACCCCATTATACGGTATAACATTTATTTCATGAAAATGACCTTTAATCATCAAACAAAATGTTTCATTGTAAAAATATTTCATTTTCATTTTGTGCCATGGTTTTTTTTTTTTTTTTTTTTTGATAAAAATTTCCACCTTTTTTTAAGGTAAAAAATTACTGCCGAAGACGAAAAGTAATATTTCAACACAAGTTTACCAAAGTAGTTATTCCTAAATAAACAATAATTTTCAAAAATGATTTCCATTTTTTTTTATTTTGAAATAGGTAAGTTATTTTAACTGTTTCACTTTGTCCCACATTTTCCAACTTATCATCGGCGCGGCACGGAGCGGTAGGACTAGTTATCTTCCGCAAAAAACTTCAGAGTTCTAAAAGTTTTGAGCAACAACCCAGTCCTCAAAAAGTCAAGTTGTTTCAGATGGATTCATTGTATGAGGTGTGCTGCCATCTATTGGGGGCATACTTAAATCGAATGAAAATTTTGACATTTTAAAGTTTTTTAGATTCGCAATTTTATTGTTGTTTTTTTTGGTTTGAATGATCAAAAATTCGATAGGGGTCCAGAGAGAAAATATTGGAACTGCAATGTACCTTAAATGCTCAGAAAATTGTTTCACTATGGGCCTTTGAGAAATCAATGTATTAACATATAAGTGGGTGTGGTTTTTGCTGTTTTCCGATGAAATTGCATTGTGTTTTTACCCTTTGCCCCCTCTTGGAAAAACTTGAAATGACGTCCCTGGCAGGTCTCCTTAATTTCTGACGCCAAAATCTTGAGAACTTTATGTTCCAAAGCATATGAAAATTCGGGTAAATTCTATCTCCATTTTTTGAAGGAAAAAATACGTTTTGAGGCGTCAACGGAAATTTAAAAAGTTAAAATCAGTAGAAAACTTCCTTCAAAAACAGGGTTTTTTAGAAAAAAAAGAAAAAAAGCTAAAATTATATATTTTTAAACATTAATTGTAGCAAAATATTAAATTTAAAAAATGCTTTAGAATAAGAGCTAGAGAGGAAAATGAAACATCTAATGAGAAAGAACTTTATGAATCATTAAAAACATTAAAAAGTTCCAATATTGTCTTTAAATTTGCTGAATTATCAAAATTTTCTGAAAAGGAATTGTTTTGGGAGGTCACAGTGCCCTTCATGAAGGCGAACTTGAGAGGTGCGCAATTTCGCTACGGGCACTGGATCCCTTTTTGTATTCTACTGCTGGCAACACTACTGGCTAATAAGCAAGGCTTCACGCGGAAAGTGCAAAAACAACTAATTTTCATGGTCCGAAAAATTAAATACAGACCTCTTTATATTTTAAACCCAAGAATAGTATAGGGTAAGTGGGGGTAAAGCCCCGCAATTTGCAGTTTCCGCAACATCCTGGTCAAGAAAGTTTAGATTCCCCGTTTTTTGAGTCATAGAATAAAAACTCTTCTGCACTGTAAACAATTTTGGAAACGTTTCTGCATGTACCAGAAACATCCGTTTAAAATCACTTTTCCGAATTACTCGGAAACGTTTCTGTTATATTCAGAAACCTTAGAGGAAGTTGCGGAGCTCGATGCGCAATGCGCAAAATTGAGGTTCGGGAGAAGATTGAAACCCGAAGCGGCCCCATATTAACGTGTTCGCATTTCAGCGCAAGTGTGTCTTTAGTCTTGCTACGTATAAAATCGGATTTCACGGGAACTGTAAATCCTTGAGGAATTGAATACAAGCGAAGAATATACGAATGATATTTACTTCAGAAATCCGCAAGGTGACATATAAAATTAATACGAAAACTAAATCTTCAAAGCGTATTTCAATGGGATTATCAGTAACACGTATAGATTATTATGATACATCGAAGAGAATTTTGGATTATTTTTATTTGTTAAAGCAGCCGGTATGTACTATTCATTACTCAAAATTATATTTATTTTCTTTTGAAATGTATGAAATCTTTGCTGTGCCCAAACTCTTTCTCGGGACTTGTATCGACAGAATCAAAACTGATTTTTATTCTGTGCTTTAAGAAAT
This sequence comes from Uloborus plumipes, assembly GCA_038373865.1. Lineage (NCBI taxonomy): Eukaryota > Metazoa > Arthropoda > Arachnida > Araneae > Uloboridae > Uloborus > Uloborus plumipes. Next base: position 11,283 of record JAXGGA010004075.1, on the reverse strand, counting down.
TTGTCCGCTTAAAATTAGGCGAAATATTCAAAAATAATAATAATATCAGGAGCTATCCGAATGCAAGTCACGGGGACGGGAGGTGGCTGGGACCTCCCAAAATTTTTCCTCATTCGCAAATTCGGACTGACGAATAAGGAAATTCAGGGACAGTATTGCAATGTTTTTTATGTGACATATATTTGTTTGTGAGTTGCTGCAATGTTTCATTTTTATGCATGTTGAGCATAATGAGAACCGATAAATAAAAAACTATCTCATTCTGGTATTGACATCACTAATCATGAACAGAATACACCGTTTCTTTTCTTGGCGCCTTTGGGATGTAGCATGAAGCCAGACTTCGTTCGAATGGAGAAACGATACTAAACGAAACGCTACTAAAAAAGAAAAAAATACGCATAGATGTTGCACTTTGAACGCACCCTGAAAACTAATAATATGTATGGTGACTTCAATTTTTTTTGCTTTGCTGGCAGATTTTTTCATTTCTTATAGTGAAAAGAATTTTCTGCTTTGCTTCTGTTGGTTCCATTTCTTTCTTCGCTGCGAAAGGAAGCACCGTTTTTTCGTTTTAATTGAATCGTTTATTTCGAAAAGGTAACATCTCTATTTTGATGTCCTCTGTCTCTTTAGAGAATTAAACAGTGCACGGTTATATTTTTGAATGTCATAATCAATGAAAAAATGCCTTTAGTTAAGTACACAATTACTGCAATAATTTACCAAATAACCATTGATTATGACATTCAAAAATATAACCGTGCGCTGTTTAATTTTCTAAAGAGATAGAGGAGATCAAAATAGAGATGTTACCTTTTCGAAATAAACGATTCAATTATATACTAAAATATACTGTATGTTCTAATTAGTGAACTTATTTTAAATGTTGTGTATTAAAAGGAATTGGGGAAAAAATGTGAGTATTTTTTCTTGTTGCGCGGAAGAATAATTATACGATGAAGCGTATTTTTAATCGAGTGTGCGTGCATGTCATTTTCTGTTCTCTTAAAAACGTTCTGAACAAGAGGGGCACATTATTCGAGTAGCAAATTACTCAAGGATTGTGTGCTGTTTGTAACTAGATAGGGGAGAGTGGTAATGAATGGGACATGGTGATGAATGGGCCACTAACAAAATATGAAAAAGTATTTGCATGAATTTTTTTTTTTTTTTGATGCCACCAATAGATGTAGCTATTTGTTCTACTAAACTCATACAATTTTCATTCGTTTGCGCTGAGCCATTTTCAAACTAGAGTGGCATGGTCAAGAATCTGACTGAAAAGTAAGTTTTTCCCTTTTTAGTAAAACATTTCCTAGCTAAAATGTACCAAGTATTTCACTGTATACATATGTATAAGCTAGTCTTTCCATATCTATAAAGTAATCTTAAGATGTATTTTGATGTTATCTAAATTCAATGTACTCAAAAACCTAATTCTATTCCAAAAGTATAGGTGGGGCTGAATGGGCCACTATGTCATGGTAATGAATGGGCCACCTAAATATTGTTTTTCTTCCTTTTCTTTGGATTTTCGCATTAATATGAAACACAACTGTCATAGATAGATTAAGATTACTGTCGTCAAAATAGGTTTGCAGTAACTTCTAAATATAATTTGCAAATCTATATTATATTCCTATAGTACAATAGACCTCTGGTCGCAGTGCGTAGTCTGAAAAAGCCACCCTCTCTCCTTCATATTATATTCCTCACAGTACAATTTCATTTTCTTTCTTGATAACTTAAGTTGGATATTTCTTATTTCCGATGTCTAGTAAATTTAAAAAAAAAATTTTTGAATTTTGACAAGTTTGAAAATGAAGATGAAGTTTTTGAAAGTGATTTTTAATATTATTTTTGAAATATATAAATTTATTAAATCATAGTGTGTATTATCTGTTATTTTTTTATATATATATTTCATGTTATTTATTTCTTACAATCTCATTATTTAGTCATTTTTCTGATACAATTGGTATGCATCAGTTTTATTTTAATTGCATCAGTTTTGATGTTTATATAATTTTAAATCAGTATGATTTTGTATCATCATGTCAAGTGCCACATTTATTTTGTCATATTCAGCAAATAAAAGATTAACTCCACATGTTTTCATTGAATTCATTTAGTGGCCCATTCATTACCTTCGATGGCCCATTCAACCCCATAGGTGGGGTTGAATGGGCCAAATTTCAAGATTTTTATTTTCTATTATAATTTATTATAGACAGGTGCTAATCCAACTTTTATGACTTTTTTAGATAGCCAGATAAGTAAAGTAACTAAAACACCAATTTAGAGTTAAAACAAAGTGTTAGAAAAGTTTATAAAAATTCAAAGCCAAAAAGTGGCCCATTCATTACCACTCTCCCCTACGTTCATCGCCGTATTATGGAATATTTCATTTGGAAATGTAGATTAAATATATATTTTTATTTCTGAAGTTTATTGCATTTAGCTTCAGGCTCATTTGGGACATTAGGGGAGGGAGAGGGGCAATGGATCCCCTGGATATTAAATGTTCTGCTTTTTGTTATGTATTTCTACTTATATTTCGATGCTTTTTTCTATAAAGTAGCACCTGTTACTATCCCAACATGTTGCTCTTCTTGAATATTAATATAGATGCATATTTTGGCTATTATATACTTTTTGAATGTCACATATGTAATTTATAGAATTTAATGAAGTATTTTTAGTTTTCGCTTGTGGCATAAACTCTTTTTGTCCTACTTTCATGCGTTGTAAAATATCTACCATACAAAAAATGACGCTCGTACACTGTCAAAAAAAAAAAAAAAAAAAAAATGGCACGTTTCTAAATATATGGGTCAACTGCAGTTCATGATATTTTCAGAATCATTTTTGAGAATTTTTTTAAAGTTTTTGAGTATTTTGGAATTTTCTTTCTGTAATTTCTATAAGGGTTACTGTGAATTTCGGAATCTACTTTCTGTAGTTTTTTAAAGTGTTTCTGTGTACTTCGGAATCTGCGTACTGTAATTTTAATAATCGTTTCTTAATACTTTTTAATCTTCTTTTGTAATTTTCAAAAATATTTAGGTGTATATTGTTCAACTGGGTTTTATGAAAGTTTCAAAAATAGTTCTTCAGTATTCCAGAATTCTCTCTCAAATTTTCAAAAACGTTTTCGAACATCTTGGAATCATTTTTCTGTAACTTTTTTTAAATACAAATCTTAACTATAACGTCGCATAGTTTAACAAGTTTAATTAATTTTTTCACAGCTGAGATGAGCAATATTTCATTCCAAAAAATGTACAAAAAATAAATCAATAACATACTTTTTTAATGGTACAAAAATACAATATTATTATTTTAATCCTCCAGTTTCTTGTGTTCTAATTCTATTTTTATGTTTTTACAAATAACAAAACAACTGGTTGAAAAAAAAAAAGAAAAAAAATTATAAAAATTTGGATCTGAATGGGAAAAAGAATAAAAGAGAAAAAAGGATTCGAAAACATTTCTGACAATTTCAGAGAGGTTTCTGAGACATTAAGAAACTTTTCTGACATACTCAGAAACCTTTCTGAATATTTAATGAACCGCAGCTGCAAGAGATATTCAGAAACGTTTCTGAAAATAACACAAAGAAAATTCCGAAATACTCGGAAACGTTGCTGAAAATAACAGAAAGAGGCTTCCGACATACTCAGAAAAGTTTCTGAAAATAACATGAACCGCAGCTGCCATATACACTGAAGTGACAAAAGTCATGGGATACCTCTTAATATCGTGTCGGCCCTCCTTTTGCCCGGCGAAGTGCAACAACTCGACGTGGCATGGACTCAACAAGTCGTTGGAAGTCTTCTGCAGGAATATTGAGCCATGCTGTCTCGATAGACGTCCATAATTGTGAAAGCGTTGATGGGGCAGGATTTTGGGCACGAACAGACCTCTCGATGGTGTCCCATAAATGCTCAATGGGATTCATGTCGGGCGATCTAGGTGGCCAAATCATTCGTTGGAATTGTCCAGAATTTTCTTCAAACCAATTGCGAACAGTTGTGGCCCGGTGACATGGCGCATTGTCATCCATAAAAATCCCATCGTTGTTTGGGTACATGAAGTCCATGAATGGCTGCAAGTGATCTCCAAGTAGCTGCACATAAGCATTTCCAGTCAATGTTCGGTCCAGTCGCACTAGAGGACCAAGTCCATGCCATGAAAAAACAGCCCACACCATTACGGAGCCACCACCAGCTTGAACAGTGCCTTGCTGACAGTTTGGGTCCATGGCTTCGTGGGGTCTGCGCCACACTCGAACCCTACCATCGGCTCTTACCAGCTGAAATAGTGACTCATCGGACCAGGCCACGGTTTTCCATTCATCTAGGGACCAACCGATATGCTCACGTGCCCACGAGAGTCGCTGCAAGCGATGTCGTTCTGTCAGTAAAGGCACTCGAGTCGGTCTTCTGCTGGAATAGCCCAAGAAATCCAAATTTCTCCGCACAGTTCTAGCAGACACGTCCATTGTACGTCCCACATTGATTTCTACGGTGATTTGACGCAGTGTTGCTTGTCTGTTAGAATTTACGACTCTTTGCAGACGTCGCCGGTCTCGATCTTTAAGTGCAGGCGGTCGACCACTGCGCTGTCCATGGTGGGATGTTATGCCTGAAATTTCATACTCTCGGCACACTCTTGACACAGTGGATCTGGGAATGTTGAATTCTCTAACGATTTCCGAAATGGCATGACCCATGCGTCTAGCTCCAACTAACATTCCGCGTTCAAAGTCTGTTAATTCACGTCGTGCGGTCATCATCACGTTAAAACCTCTTCACATGAATAACTTGAACAGAAATGAAAGCTCTGTAAAAGCACTGCGCATTTATACCTGTTCTATGCGATGCTACTGCCATCTGAAAATTTGCATATTGCTATCCCATGACTTTTGTCACTTCAGTGTATATTCCGAAACGTTTCCGGATTTTTTTACAGAGTAAAAACTAGCTCTATATAATTAATAATTACCGATAAATTTACTACTTCACAGGAAAATAAAATTGCGGGCTTTTACCCAATAAAATGGGGCAACGCCTCCACTGTGGGTCTGTTTGATAAAAACACCTCACACCCCTTAAGTATCATTGATTTGCGGTCATTCAACAGTAATGAACTTAAATATCTCATAAATTTAAGCATGAACTTTTAAAAAGTGGTAAAAACGACAGTATTTTTTTCTCCTCAAAAAGAGCATTTAGTTATGTGGAAAAAAAACCGCATTATGAAAAGAAAGTTAATTGATTAAAACCCAGCTATCTATAATAAATAGTGCACTCAAGTCAGACTTCTGAAAACATTTTTGCTTTGTGGAAAAGTGCTATTCCAAAGACGTTACCAAAATTTCTTCATTACGTTTTCATCTTCAGTGAATCTCAGTAAATTTGCAGGCTTCTTGAATTTTTTTGTAAAAGAAACAATGCTTTTTTTTGTTCTTTTTTTTTTTTTTTTGAGTCTACCTAAACCCTTTACATAACTTCAATACGTATGCAAAGAAGGAGAAAGCTATCTTGGTCACATTGAGCAGGGATAAGAAACTTTGGATTTTGCTTTGCAGTTTACTCGAAATGATAAAGAAATCTTTTTCTTTTAAGTAAAAGGCTTTTGTTTCGATTTTTAGAGATTCCTTCTATTGATCTTTTTGATTTTAACTTTGATACTTTAACTTTTCTACCATACGCAATGAACAACGGGCAACAATTAATCTTCAAGCTTCATTGAGCATGATATCCGCATAATTTTAAATTGTTTTTCTAGAGACCTTTAAGTCATCTCAACCTATGGGGGTTATTTTCAGCTGAATTTTTTTGGGGGTATTTCTTGCAGAAAATAATTGTTCGCATTGAATTTAATACATAAGTTATGCTTCAAAATCGTCTTTTTAACCTCCGGACAGAATTTGTAAGCAAATTTTGAAAATGACCCATATCAGAACAGTTAGATCGAAGTAGTAAAAAACAGATTAACTCTCCTTTCTCCCCTCTGGAGTGCCTGATCAGGACAAAATTTCAAGAAATAATAGGTTTCAATAGGACAAACCTACCACCTGGAAATAAACTTCTCACCCCAATGGGGTCAAGTCATAGGATCGGTGCAGGTTTTTACCCCCACCTACCCTATTTCATTTTTGCGTGTGGGTGATTCTACGGTTAATGAGTTTTTTGTGTTCCCAAAGAAAAACTAATCTGTAATATTTCACACTCATCATTTCACTAGTCGGTGCTATTTCTACAATTGTAGTGGTAAGGTCCGGACGAGATTCCAAGTTTCTTGAGTTTTATTTGCCAGGGGAGCGACACTATTGGTAGAATTCTGGGTTGATTTACAATTATCTCCCTCATTTTTTGGTGAAAAGTCAGAGTATGGACTCATTGCTATAAGATCTGTGTCAAAAAAAAAAAAAAAAAAATCGCGTTGAGATAAAGTGAAAAAAGTCAATCTTGAAAACACGGCATTTGCATACAAGTCGCACCGCAGATCCTTAATAAAAATACTTGCCATATTATTTACGTTTATTCAAATGACATTCGCAGATGCAATTAAGATAAAAAAGGAAATTTATTATGTTTATAAAATAATTTTAATGTATATTTACCCTTTTGAGGAACAAAACTGCCTGGGGAGCAGGCCCGTCATTTAGGGAGGCAATTGCCCCCCCCCCTGACTTTGGAAAATCAATGTACTGGCATATAAGTGGGCGTGATTTTTGCCACTTTTTGGTAAATTTTACATTGTGTATGCACCTTTTGCCCCCCACCCCTGGAAAATTTCGAAATGACTTCCCTGCTGGGGAGTGACACCAGAAAAGTGACAAAATAATACATTACCTATATTTATAACATCACTCGTTCTTCTTACCAGAGCTTCACATAATCCGTTATGTCTGCACACAATAAACATTGCATTATACATACGTACATTTAGGTAACGGTGAAATACACTGCTCGACATTGAAAATGCAACACCAAGAAGGAGTGGTCAGAAATTCATGCAAATTTTACCGTAGACGCACGTCACCGAGTTATGCAAATGCTATGAAATGCGCAGCTCTCCGACGCACGTGAAGTAGGATATAAGAGAATGAAGTTGAAAAGTGGGCTATGTTCATGTTGGTTTTTCTGCCAGACTAATTATCGGAGAAATTTGGTTTTTGTCTCGAAGGATGCGTGTGATAGGAGGAAATGCCACGCCGTCCTCAACGAAGACACTTCCAGCATATAGACGACTTTACAAGGGGTATGGTGATCGGACTGAGAAGGGGAGGTTGGTCCATACGTCAAATTGCAGCTGATACCCACATGGATGCAAGCACTGTGCATCGGCTGTGTCGGAGATGGTTGGAAGGAGGAAATGTAGCCACATTGAGGGGTGCAGGTGCAGCCAGAGTGATGTCAGACAGCTTGGATCGACGGATTCACCGACAAGCTTTGGCGGACCCGCAAGTCACTTGTACGTCGATTCTGCAGCACGTGCAAGGTATCCTGGATGTTCCCGTGTCGACCAGAACCATTTCCCGTCGACTGGTTGCACGTGACCTGCAATCACGGCGCCCGCTAAGAAGACTGCCATTGACCTCACAGCACAGACTCAAACGTTTGGAATGGTACCGGACCAGAGCGACCTGGATGGCAGAATGGCAAACCGTAGTGTTCTCAGATGAATCCCGCTTCTGTTTGTCCAGCGATAGTCATCGCATACGTGTGTGGCGTCGAGGTGGAGAAAGATCGAATCAGGTAGTAACTGTGGAACGCCCCACAGCGCGACAACGTGGCATAATGGTTTGGGGCGCTATTGCATACAATTCCGTATCACCTCTAGTTCGTATTCGGGGCACTATGATGGCCCAACGATATGTAAATAATGCACTGCGGCCGGTGGCAATCCCCTACCTTCAGGGTCTGCCAAACGCAATTTTTCAACAGGATAACGCCCGGCCTCACAGTGCTCGAATCAGCCAACATGCTCTACGAGGTGTACAGATGCTTTCCTGGCCACCATACTCTCCTGACTTGTCACCAATCGAACATGTGTGGGACGTGATTGGACGCCGTTTGCAGAACCTGTCACTGCCTCGTTCAGAGGACGAACTGTGGCAAATGGTTGAAAGGGAATGGAGTGCCATCCCTCAGGACACCATCCGAAGGCTTATTGACTCCATGCCTAGACGTGTTTCTTCGTGCATCGCTGTCCGCGGTGGTCCTACTTCTTACTGAGCCGACATCGTCCTCGCTCTAAATTTTGCTTATTTATTTTGAAAAAAAATATCACTTATTGTTCCATGCTGTCTCTGTCTTCTTACCAAATTTCGTCAATTTCTGACCACTCCTTCTTGGTGTTGCATTTTCAATGTCGAGCAGTGTATAAAAATTTTTGTTTATCAGAGGAAATACTACAGCGACCGCTTTGTGAAACTTTCAACGAGAACTGATGCAATAATATTAGCTTGTTTTTAACTGTACTCGATATTACACTGGTTATTCGCAGTTAAGGTCATTACTTTGCATTATTCATGCTAAATGTCAGTCTTGAAAGTTCAACAGGTGAAGTTGACACCGTTGATATGGAACGACAAAAAGTGTATTTTTTTAAGGGGGTCTGGGACACAAAAATCGTCAACTTTTGCATTTTTTTTTTTATTATTTCAAAAAAAATTCTGTTTTCTTCTCTTTAAAATGAGGTTTGAATCTTGTTCCTATCTTAGTTAGAACGGAAGATATGATAATTTAATGTGGCCGTCAGGCAACTGTTGCCACAGCCAGGGCCGGACTGGGTGGTCGAAAGGGCGTGGGAAGTCTGAGTCGAAGGGCGCCGATTTAGCCTCCACAGTACTTTAAGAATTGAAAACGGACATTTCAAAAAACCCCGTAAATACAGAAGCGTATTTTTTTAATTATTATTTATTTATTTAAAATTCAATATAATTTTTTTAATACTTTAAAATTTTACCTTTAATTCCATGATATTACAATAGGAACTTTCAATTGGATTTTGCTCTTCACACGTGCTTCATTCGAAAACATCAGTTAGGGCGGAAATGAATATTTACAGTGGAAGTAATGTCCGCAAAACTAAAAAATCCATTCTGATATGAAAATTTTAATCTTGGTACATACAGATATTGCTCTTCTGTTGTCTCTTCTATTTATGCTCATTTATATTTTTTGAAACACGTGATTCAATGCTTAAAAATAAAGTGTAAGCGGAAACACACTACTATAAGCCAAAAATGTAATGATGGACTTTGTTTAGCCTGCTTTCCAAAGTTTTACTCTTAATTATTTTCCTAGGAGGGTAAGTTAAAATTTTGAAATTTATGTAGTGCATTGGACCGTTGTCCTATTTATAGGACAGCCTGTATTTGAAAAAATAAAAAAAGATAATTTCAAAATTTTTGTTTTGTATGTCTAAGCACCTCCAAGTTTTTTTTGATGACGCGTTCTATAAGTGGTCCAATATGGGCTAAGCAAAAACAACAAATTTAATTTCACCAGATCTTCGCGGATAATCCGCCCCGTGGATAACTCGCTCGAAGATAATCGAGAGTACTGTAATAGTTTTCAAATCATCACATTGAAACTCATAGATCATATTACAACTACAGTAAACTCTCACTTATGCGCCGGCCCAAGGGACCAATAGAAAAAGGCGCATAAGTGAGAGAGACGTATAAGTGAACAAACCTAATTACAGCACTAAAACGCAACATAGATTCTAATGAGAGAATGAATAAGAATGTTTCAAAAGAAAAGGGACATAACAGTACAGTTTGGCAATTACTGTAACGTAACTACAATGATAAGGAGAGAACAAAAATTGTAGCATACCTAATTACAAACTGTTCCTTCTAAAACGATGTCTAGTGGATAATTGTCCCGCTCCGAACTCTAATTCATGGGGGAAAAATGCCTTCCGTGAGCAATAAATGCGAAAGATTTAAGAGAAAAGTTAAGAAAAATGCTTATATTTTAAAGAAAATAAATATTTTTTTTTTACATTTTAGGGAAAATTCGGCGTATAAGTGAAATATTTATCTTTAGAGCGACGCATAAACGAATGATACTAACATTATTTTGCTATGGAATGTGCTGGGACCATTTGAAATGGTTGTATAAGTGAAAAAGGCGCATAAATGAGGCAGCGTATGAGTGAGAGTTCACTGTATTTCTAAATCCATGTATTGTAATTCTATAATTTAGGATTATACATCTAGGAAAATATTTTCTTAATACAAAGAAAATGAAAATTGAAATGAAAAATTTACCGTTGAAAAGATTCGTTCTTATAGTGTATTCAATTTTCTGAAGCTCAGAAATCACTTCTTCACTAATGCTAAAATCTAACCCAAATGACTCATTGATTTATGTAACAGCACTCTCCCGAGACAAGCACAAGACGTAAGGACCGTCAATAAATCTCACCATTCTACCCGTATTCTTGACCATTGATATGTGCTGTCACTTTCACCCTCACATCCCTTTTTTATTGAGGGGCCCAGGAGATTCTGGGAAACAACGAGGGTCTGCTTTTGTTCTCGGGAGTGTAGGGATAGTGATTTTAGGGAGCAAGGATGAGCTACAGTAGATAGCGGAGCGCAGTGGACTGCTTTCCCTGCTGACGAAAGGGCGCCTACCCAACAGCTTTTAGGAGGGCATGAGATAGCGTTCCTTTATAAGATATAGAAAGCCCAGTATACATTCAAAAAAACAAAACAAACAAACACATTGTGAAAACAGTAGAAGGGCGCCGTTCGGGAGGGCGCACCGGGAAATCTCCCGGTCAAGTCTATGGCCAGTCCGGGACCTGGCCACAGCAATGACTCCCTTAAATGCGTTTTTTCGCCATGATGCAAATTTTTCCGGATCCTTTGAATTCCAATTCTTATAACTCAAGAACTAATAAGGATAAACGTTCCGGAAATTTGTGAGAACAACTTTTGCAAACAGTTTACTGAATTTCTATTCGGCAATTTAAAAAAAAAATTTTGTTCAAAAAACTATGATTTTTTGAAAAAAAAGTACCTTCGAATTTTTCGAAATTTTTACTTAAAATTTTAATTTTTTTTTAAATTATTATTTTTAAAATTGCCGAATACAAATTAAAGCTATATATTTGTGTTCATATTGAAGAAAAAAAAAATGAAAATTGTTCAAGAATATTTTTAGTTTTTGCGATTTAAAGCGACCCCCCTTATTTGAAAAAAATTTAAATTAAAAAATTGAAAAAAAGTTTTTTTTGTCATGTATG
>JAXGGA010004074.1:0-93034 GCA_038373865.1 Uloborus plumipes | reverse complement strand
CGGCAACAAGGAGAAATTGAAAGTAAAAGTTAATGAATGGATCCAAAGTGGTTCAACTCAAGCTTGATGCGTCGGCCTGTCGATATATACAGGGTATCTGCTCAACCTGGACTTTTCAATTCCATGACTTTCCATGACTTTTGCGAACTATTTTCCATGACTAAAAAAAAAAAAAAACGAACTCTGCTTTGTTTTTGGAAAATTATGCACTTAATATTCTATCTTGCTAAGCAAATGACCAAACATGGCGACTGCATTTCACAGCAACAGAAGTCCGTTCGCTTTTGAGGTCAAAAAACGATCTTTTCCTACCGACACCCTCCTCCCACCATGCTTGTCCTCAAACGTACTTTCATGTAGCAATGAATTGTCTGTCCACAAATTTTACTGTAAGTTTAGATCCTGATATGAGTGAGGCGAAATCTGACTTCAAAACGGAACTCGTTGAGTTCCTCCCCCCCCCCCCCACACGATTCTTTAAAATTCAACATCGTTTTTTAATTTGTTTTTCTTTTGCATAAAACTCCTCGAAAGAAAAAGATTCAAACAAGTTTTAAAAGAAAAAGGAATCAAATGAAGCGGGTAGGGGGGGGGAGGAGATCAAATGTAAAAGGCAAATCTGCCTATGCTGGGGAAAAAACCATCAAAAAACCATGGAGTTTATCTTTTTGTCGTTCAAGGTCATATTTTATCAGATGACTTGAGTCCGCCGCACATGCGCAGTTACACAAAATTCGCCGCTCACGGTTTTAACGTTGAGAATTCATTTGATTGGTCAACACAATGCAACTTGTTGGAAATTGTAATTGACAAATCAGATTGCACCCAATAACGAAGTAGAATGACGGCGGAAGTGTTTTCGTTCTTCCCAGATCGCGGGAAAAATTTCAATCGGTACGGACGCTAAAATCCATGATAAACAGTCAGTTTCCATGACTTTTGGACATTTTTCGCTGAAATCCATGACTTTCCATGACCAATTTCGATCATATTTGAAATCCACGACTTTCCCTGACTTTCCATGACTTTCCATATGCGCGGACACCCTGTATGTATAGGGGGACCCTGGAGTGTGAAGTGAAGTGAAAGTCAAAACCAACGAAAACTAAATGCGTAATGGAGAATAGGGACTCTGCATCCATTCTCATCTACTCCACCCGCGCCTTCGGCGCCAAATGAAATAAAATGAAAATCACACCACAATAACTTTATTTTGATCGTTCTCTTTTACATTTCAAAAACAACAATTCTTAGGTGTTGCCAAAATTCATTTGCCAAATACCATAAAACTTTGAATTTACGCTGATGTGATTAAATATGAAATCCATTGTTATAATAAAACGTGATTGCTATGAAACAGTAACAATAATAGTAATCATAAAGAAACTGGTGAAAGCAACCTTCTTAAATTTTAAATGAAAGCACAAAAAAACGGGGCTTTTGTGAAAATCAACGTTTTTACAGAAAAAACGACGATGTAGATGAACTCATAAACCAAAACTTTATCTAAATACAAAATTTTATCAAAATCGTTAGAGCCGTTTTCGAGATCCCAAACATATGTATATATATATACATATATATATATAGTACCTGGGAACCGAGCCCACTCGGTTAAAAAAAAAGAGGTTTGTAAACTCGTGTTTTTTTCTAAAATGCGAAGTACTTATTTAGATCAACTTGAAAAGCATTTTTAAGCCTTTGGTTGCAATTACGCCCGAAATTTGTTTTAAAAAACACAACCTTATTTAATCCATACTCACCGTAAAATGACACCCAATTTCACTTAATTTGGCGCCGAAGGCGCGGGAGGGGTTGATGAGAATGGATGCAGAGTCCCTGTTCTCCAGTACGCATTTGGTTCCAGTTGGTTTTGACTTTCACTTCACTTCACACTCCAAGGTTCCCCCCGTTCATACCACAACTCGTGGTTTAACCGGGATGGGTCTCTGAAGAGCGCTCTGTTCATTTTTGAACCAGGCCCAAGGGCCGAGCAAACCCTTGGCCCAGCATCAGACCAGAGGTATCGTTTCACTTGGAGAATTTTACGACCACGAACAATTTTAACGTACCCCAGCCACCATTAATGAAGACGGTGGATCTTCGATCGACTGGGCTTCCTCTATATGATCGGCCCGGGACCCTCCGGTTACGAGTCCGACGACTTACCGATCGGACTATCGCGGCCCACACCCAATTCTAACTTTATTTTGATCGATTTCTTTTAAATTTAAAAAACAATGATAATTCTAACGTGTTGCAAAAACTCGTTTGCCAAATACCATAAAAATTTTAATTTGCGCTGATGTGATTAAATATGAAATCCCTTGTTATAATAAAACGAAAACGTGGTTGCTATGAAACAGTAACAATAAGAGTAATCATAAAGAAAATGGCGAAAGAAAGCTCGTCAAACTTTTAATGAAAGCACGAAAAACGGGATTTTTTGTGAAAACTTGCGTTTTTACAGAAAAAACGCCGATGTAGCTGAACTTAAAAACCAAAACTTTATCTAAATGCAAAATTTTATCAAAATCGTTAGAGCCGTTTTCGAGATCCGAAATATATTACAAGAATTGCTCGTCTAAGGATATTAGATATAATTTTGTTTCGAAACTTAATATTTTAAGAATGAGTTTCATATTTATTGATTTTTTACCTGATATATCTTACTAAACACTCTTGAGGAGGAAAAAAAGTATTTTAAAACTAACTATGACACTTTTATACTCAATTTTGAAATCGCACTTGAAAAGTAATTTGATTTTTATATAATGTAAGTGACCATAAAATTCAATAGATGTCGGTGGACAATAACTACTGCTTTTATTCCATGGCTTTTGAATAAATGAAACAGCTTGTTATCTAGTGGAAGCCTTGCTTTAACATTTCCAAAAACAAATAAACACTTTAACGTTGCCAAATACCAATAAATTTAAACTCGCGCTGATGTGATTAAATATGAAATCCATTGTTATAATGAACTTGGTTACTATGAAACAGTAACAATAATAATAATCATAAAGAAAATGGTGAAAGAAAGCTTCTCAAACTGTTAATGAAGGCACAAAAAACAGGGTTTTTTTTGAAAACTCGCGTTTTTACAGAAAAAACGCCGATGTAGAGGAACTCAAAAACCAAAACTTTATCTAAGTACAAAATTTTATCAAAATCGTTAGAGCCGTTTTCGAGATCCGAAACATATGTATATATATATATATATTTATTTATTTATTTTTATGTACAAGAATTGCTCGTTTAAAGATATTAAATAGATGTAATTGCTTTTAATACTTTAGTATTGAAAAACTACGCACTGAAGTTCTGATTTAATTTTCCCTGATTTGTTCCCAAATTCCCTGATTATTCCAAAATTTTCAAAATCCCTGACAATTCCAGTTTTTCCCTGTTTTCCAGGACTGTGGCAACCCTGGTTATTCACTGGAACTGGATGCTTCGTAAAAATATAATGAACGCATTCAACGGCTTTCCTTGAAAACAACATTTGATTACTTTCATTATTAATATGCAAAATTATGGTAATTTTACATTTTAAAAGAATTCATTTATTAAGTAAGAAATTAGATTCCAAAAAGGTAAAAGATAAAAAGGCTACAAAATAATTCTTTCATTTATCAAAGCAAATGCGAATTATGGAAAAAATCAGCAACTCCATCACTTAACAAACATTTGTATAAATAAAGAAGTGTTTTTAAATTTTATCAATAAAAATTTGGAAAAAAAAAGGTTTGTTCTCTTTTTTTTGCTCCACATAACAATAACTTTCTACGATAAAAAAATAAAGGTAAAATTGAAATCATTTAAACACGGAAGACATTCTTCAGCATTGACAGATGAATCACAAATCTGATATCATACAGCTTCAAAATTCAAAAGATCAATATATATATTTTGTTTAAAGATTTAATTGCAGATCATGTGATAGTTTACCTTTCAATGAAAATACAAATCAAATAAGTTTTTAAAAGATTGTCATGTTTTTCATTGTAAATATATTTTTTCCTTGTTTCATGCTTTTAAGAACAAAATTTCTTTATTTTCTAAAAAAATAACAGTTAAAGCCTTGAATAACTTTTCTTACTGATGTACATTCCTTTTTTTTTTTTTTTTTTTGACAGTATAAATTCAAACAGTTAAATATTCTTTGAACACATTACAATAATAAAGACTTCATCATGCTTATTGATTCTTTATACAGTTTGCACAGAGGGGATTTCTTTTATTATATTGGGATCAAAAAAGTTCTTCGAAAAGTGAAAATTCTGCATTGATTTTTCTATAAGAGCAGAGTTCCGGGTATGTTTTCTGTTTTTAAAGGTTGATCTATATCTTTTTTCTCTTGATTTGACTACATCATAGATAAAGTATATATGACAAAAAGTGGCAGTTATAAGAGCCAATTTTAGCCTAATCTCGCTACTACATCAATGATATATGATTTATCTCTAGAAATATTAAGTAATCAAGCAAATTTGGTAGTAAATAAAGTTTTGTCTGACGTATGCTTTTTGAGCTATAACGATTAAGTTGTAAAAGGAAGTGGAAAAATAAATAAAGACAACAAACTACTTGAACTTTATCTAAATGTTATGAAAAAAAAACTTCTATTTTCTTCCCTTGCCTACTAAAATAGAATCTTCCAGTTACAAGTTTTTTGTTATACACAAGTATCAAAAACATCATGTAATAGTTTCCAAACATATTGAGATTGTATGAGTTTAAAAGAAAAGAACACACCATAAAAACAAGGTGAATAAATTCGCGTGACCAAACATGTTTTTTCAATGAAAATTTTGTAAGCATTTGAAAAACTCTACATACACCTCACCGAATTATACTGAAGTTATAAATACTACAATTTCGATCCTATCATTCTTTAGTCTGTGCATGGCTCCACTAGATGTCGCTGTACTTACTGGCTACCACAATTTTTGAAGTCCCTACCTAAAATGAAGAAACAGCCGAGCTTCCTAATTCTGCCACTTGAGCGCTAGCTGGCGGAACTTTTCATGACAACATTGCTTAGTTTTGACAGATGACGGAATGCAATGACAGATGGAGTTCGAATAACTTAAAAAAGGTAAGAAATTGCTATTTTTATGGAAAATTATTTGATTTTTTTGCAATTTATAATTGAAAAAAAGTTTTTTTTAGTTTTTTCTACTTCCAATCGTGTGGGTAATTTTATTTTATTCTGCAAAAGTTATTTTCCAAATATCCGTAGTACAGCATAAATGTACTCTGATATCACAATGGCAGTTTTTAGAAAAAAGAAAAATTATATTGCTTAAACTACAGAGCATTTAAATTTGGATCTCTGTAGTATGAAGAATTGTTACTTTAATTCGTTTATTTCGAGAAGAATAAGTTATTTTAATTTGTATTTATCTCGGAACTCGGCGAATAAATTTCTATCATAACATTTCGTTAAAGTTCTAAACATTTCATATATTCTTAAGGATTAAAAATAAAATGAAAAAAACTTGCTATTGATCAATAGAATTCGTTACTTATTGACCTTAATCAACATTATTAAAAATTTTAATACATAGAAGAATTCTATCATGAAAAACACTGAAGAAATGGTAAATAGAATTTTATCTGTCCTTTTAAAGCTGTCTAACTTTAAAAAGCATTTGTGCAACAAGTCTTAATTTTTTTTTTTAAATATGTTTTCCTTTTCTTTCTTCTTTCTCCCGAGCATACTTCTATTCGATTTTTTTCAAAATAAGAAAATATTTTGACATTTTAAATCAACTGCATTAAAAAGTTTTTATACGGAAAGTTCAAACTGTTTTTTGTTTTCTTTTTTGGTTTCATGCTCTAAGAACTGAAATAAAACAAGTGCAAGGGAAAAATTGGCTTTTATTTCTTTTCTTTTCTTTTTCCTTCCAAAAATCCATTTATTCTTTAAATATTTTCACTCTTGTGTATCAAGTCTCATATTAGGATGTCAAGTGTTATTAAAAATCTGTGAAGTGGGTTCTACAGAATACAGTCGAGTCCGCTTGTTAAAATATCGGTTAAAAGAATATCCCGTTTAATACAATATATTTTCAATGTCCCAAACCGTTGCAATGCACTATTTTGATCACGGATTATAGAATATCTAATCAGAATTCTTTTGTGTTAAAATGGCTATTTCGTTACGCGGGCTCTACAATATTTCATTTTGAAACTTTCACTTCAAATTTAATCAGGTGGAGGGAGAAGAGGGTCATTGCGCCGACTGCGCCATTGAATTTTTCAGTGGAGGAGGTGTTTAGGTGAGGGCACTCGCACTGGCACTCTTGGTGACCTTTGTGGTATTTGGAGAGGAGTGCACCATTGATCTGGGGGGGGGGGGGGTATACTTTGTTTTAATTTATAGTAAATGGTTATTTTCGTGGGAAAACTAAGGCGAACAAACATTGTTATGATTCACTTAATAATTGCATGTATTATAGACGCATTTTTCTGCTGCAGGAATCCCCTTGGCGCAATGCATACTAAAAAAAAAATTCTTGTTTCCTCAAAACAACTGTATGCAAAACATATTGCATACTATCGTTGCCCGTTACCGCTTTGCCTCTGGTAAAATTTGAAGGATTTTTGCTGCATATGCTCATTTGTCGCTACATGCATAGTTTACAAATTTTTAAACTAATTGCAGCAAATTTAATGTTAAATTGAAGCATAAATTTACATTTCAGAAAGTAAACTAATAAATTTGTATCGATAAACCCAGTAGAAAAATGGCATAAACAAAGTGTAATGTTTCTTATCAAACACTGGAAAATATATAATTAGCAAATTATAAGAATTTTTTGTCATAAATAAATAATAGAATGCAAAAGGTATTGTTCAAAAACAAAAAAATATTTCCACAACTAAAAATAAATTAATCCTTTGCAGATAATAAAGCTGAGCAAAATGAACAAAATCATACTGAATAAAGTAATAAATAGTTTTCAGTTAATAGAAAATGCCTTTTCAATGTGCATTAAAGTAGGAATTTCTTGTTTTGTAATTAATGCATCACTTTATTGTTTTGTTGCACCAGACAGATTATACTTCAATAAAGCTAAGATGGTAAAATATCATTTCACAAACGTAGCTAAGTCAGAATTGCAAGCAATAAAGAACAGCTCTTTTGCAGCATTTTAAGGCTGCAGTTTTGGCCTTGCTTTGGGCTCATCAGTCGGAATAGCTCTAGCAGAGTTGCAGATAAATTACCTCATATAGAAACTGAGTATATCTTCACTCTAGCTAAAAATACTTGCAGCTAAAAATATTTTAGGGCAGCAAAGAGAGGTCCGGAAACAGGGTACCGCAATACTTAAAAAGCGTAGAGATAATAGATTGGGTGAAGTATGTTTTGTTACCAGTGTGAAGATATACCCAACTTTTATATAAGTTTGTTTGCCAGCAGTTTGGTAGCGGCTATTTCTGTCAGATGCTCCAAAAGCAAGAATGAAACTGCGTTCTTTTTGTGATCTAACTGAGCTCTTCAGCATTTGTTTACAATTTCGCTTAAATTACCTCATACAGAAACTGAGTATATCTTCACTCTAGCTGAAAATACTTGCAGCTAAAAATATTTTAGGGCAGCAAAGAGGGGTCCGGAAACAGGGTACCGCAATACTTAAAAAGCGTGTAGATCAGGGTAAAGTATGTTTTGTTACCAGTGTGAAGATATACCCAACTTTTAGATAAGGTTGTTTGCCAGCAGTTTGGTAGCGGCTATTTCTGTCAGATGCTCCAAAAGCAAGAATGAAACTACGTTCTTTTTATGATCTAACTGAGAGCTCTTCAGCATTTGTTTACAATTCCGCTAGAGCTTCTGTTGTACGGCTGTAATTTGTAGCTGTTTGCCCTTAGCTTCGTCATAGCAGTGTCTTTTTGTCGGCAGAAACCGATTTCTGCCGGCAAAAAGCCAACCCTTACAATAACCCAAATCAATGCAACGCAGTAATTTCATTACAAAGATTGACCCAATATTTGTTTTTTCAAATATGAACTAGTGTAATTATCAGTATAACTACTAAGTGAAATTAACAGTACTTTTACTAGTCGGGAAAGTACTCATTTTTTTCCTCATATTAGTCACTAGCTGCGTGGCCCGGCGTAGCACGGGCTTTAATGTAGTGAGGAAAGTTTAAAAAAATTACTCGCCGCCGAGGCGGCTCGCCTTTAACCCTCTCGCTACGCATCCCGCGATTTCCACGGGCAACGTAGAAGTAGCAAAATTTGCGTATCCCGCGATTATCGCGGGGAAGCGTTTTTGCCGTCTATTTAAGTGTGCAACCCGCTCTTTCCCCGTTCATGGTTTCATTTCGGCTTTTCTGTAATGTTTAATTGTTTATTTAGATGCCGACTAACAAATGGCGTTAGTTGTCCACGTTTCTGAGAAATATATAATAATATTCAATATTCTGACAACTTTTTTCTATAATCTAATTGTATATTGAAAAAAAACTCTTTTACAAAAAATTTTTATATATTTTAAGTCTAATATTTTTGTAGATTTGAAATATGTAATAAAAAATGCGCAATTTTTGAACCTATTTTGATTAAAAAAAAATATGCAGCGAGAGGGTTAAAGTAGCGAGGAAAGCTTCAACAAACTACTCGCCGCCAAGGCGGCTCGCCTTTGAGCAAACAAACAAAGCGGCATTTGGCCGAAACGCCGAATACCGAAGCTTCGGCTGTTGCGCATTGCAGGAAAATGTTTACAAAATTTGCTTTCAAACTGAAATGGAGCTATTTTTTATGTTCTGTATTCGTGTAGTAAGTTATTTCACTGTGCTCAATTTCTGCAATGTTCATTATGTTTCTGCTGAAAAAAAAACAAGAAAAAAACAACAACAAAAAAAAAAAAAAACGAAAATTACTTACCTTCTCTCCCTTATTATTAAATTTATCAATTCTGTCCCTCAATTTGTACATAAATATCTTTTCATGCCCGGCGACCTCATTCTATTAATGGTGAGAAACTTATTACGCAAAATTTTTTAATGATATCACCATGGTTAGAAAATGTTAGATCTCAATTTGTAAGTAATTTTGAACTATATGAGAGCAAATTTTTATGTTTTGTACTTTAGTCGTTTATTATCAGCTTACTGAAAATGAATTTGTTTAGATTACTTGACTTCGTAATGACTTTGGGAAAAAAGCAAAAAATAATAAAAGGGCCTAAATAGTTTTATTTTAATATTGACCATCGTGTTCACGAGATTTTGCATCAGATCTATTTTCACGCATTCTCGCAAGAGCTTTCTAAGGATATTTATCGCACTTCCTTCATTCTGAAAAGGAGCAAATGCCATTCAACGGAAAGTGAAAGCAGTAAGTAACATCGTTATTGTTAAAATAAATACATAAATAATAATAATAAATGAACAAATAAATAAGTAAATAAACAAATAAAATAAATGCCAATTAATTGGCAAAAATTCATTAAGCATAGTTAGTTACATTACATATATTCTAAGCTCTCAAAGTATTTTTATTGCAAACATATTTTTTACATTAAAGCTAATTAATCGGCCAAGATTGACATACAGTACAAACTGAAAAGTTGCCGACTCCCGATTATTTCCGATTTATTAGTGCACCACCACTTTTAACCTCCGAAAAGTAAGGTCGCTTATTAATCTTTTATAAAGAATTTGGGCGCTTTTTTCCCTAGAGGCAAATTGAAAAGCTTCAATATGAATTTATGTTATAATTTCGTGAAAGGAAATATAATTAAAAGTTTTTGTGTATAAAATGCATCAAATAAATAATTACTAATTGTTATGTATTAATGTGTTTTTGTTCTGTTCACACCCATGTATGAAAATAACAAAAATAAATAAATAAACAAAAATATAATTTCTACTATTAAAAAATATTTCCTGAATAAAACGCGGCGCTTTAAATTAAAAAAAAATATCACCTCTGAATTAAAATGCGATAGAATAAAAAAACAAAATGAAAAAATAATCCCACACCAAAACTCGGCACTTTTTAAAAAGCTATTCCGTAGTGTTTTCAAACTGAAACTTAATCAAGCGGAAATACTGGCGAAAAACTGTCAAGCTAAAACGATGATGCATTTTCAAATATATGCCAAGCGCGCCAAGGTAACATCAAGTAATTTTCAGATTCAAAGCGCAAGATGGCGCTACCTCACAGAACTTTACGTGACTTTCCTCAGTTTCCACAAAATTCAGCGATTGTTACGGCCAGTATTGATCTAGTGCGGCCATGGTCTGTGCCACTGTGCTATCATATCATCACATCACTAAGTGCAGGGACGATTCGTAGTAAAAAAACAGCAACCAAATAATTTTTGGCGAAGATTCCGAATAAAGTTGCCAAGATATTATTCTATGGATCTGCCGTAAATTCTGTATGGCCGAATAATTTTTAGCGATAGTTTAGCCAATACAGCAAACATGATTGGAATCCTTGAACAGTCACATGGCACGTTTCGACTAATCACAAGAGCAGTACCAGGGAATAAATCCGGTTATGACCGTAACAATGTACTTCCATTTATTACAATGTTTTCAAGTTTGTGCTGTGTTGTTTTGCAACGTGTATCTGTGTTCAAACTACTGCTTGGATAACTTTCATTCAACACAATAATGCTTGATGTTTGAATATCAAACATATTTTGTAAACATCTGACTGCTAGTAAGTACTGTGTTTGATTGTTTCCTACACTAGACTGATCTTTCATATGCGTTTTAGTTAACTAGTTCCGATGTATTTTTTGGCTGTTGAAAATTTGGCTACAGTTGGTTAGAATCTGGGCAAGATAGGTTTATGTTTGCAGTAAAGTGTATGTTAACCTTTTGCTTGCTTTTGATTACTTTTGTTTAGTGGTCTTTTCGCGCTATTAGTCCTTTAAGAATATAACGTCCGTGTAATCAGCGAATTAAAAAATGTTATTTGGTTCATAATATGTTGCCTTACTATCTCACTTCCCTTAGTTCATTGCATGCTGCTGATGGTAGCAAGAATAGCTGAAGAAACAATTCAGTTGCAATGGAAAAATAAATCTTTACCATTTCTATTTCTAAAGTCGTCAGGTTATGTATTTGAAACTTGAAACAAACGTTTTTGTCCGTTGCTATATGGAAAGAACGCTTGTAAAACTCTAAAAATTTCCGCGTTTTTCTCTTGAGTAAGCTCAGTTTTCTCTCTATATATGATTTAAATTAATGTTTTATGTTTTGAAAATTCCCAAGTGCTAAAATTCTCAGAAAAAGCAAAAGGGGGTAAATTTGATTCATGTTTCCGAAAACTAAGTCACAACTTTCAAAGAAATAGTAAATTCACTTCATTTTATGTTACTTTCCATCACAAGTTACAGCTGGAAAAATTTCTTGGGACAAGGAGAGTCATTAGTCTTTAAATTTATAGACATTCCCATGTTGGGATTGGCAAAATGGATTAAAATACTAAATTCTTACATTATTTATAATTGCACATGGATATGGATCCAAAATTATTGATTATTTTTGCATGATTTAATATTTTTTTTTAAATTTATTTCTTTACTTTTTCACTCTGTAGATTTCAATTTATGCTTGATTTTTCAATCTGATTATGGCACCAAAATCTTCAAAACCTCTTTCTCCTGAATGGAAAATTGTCTCTTCAAGAAGATATCCTGACAAAGTTTATTATTTCAATGTTGTGACTGGTGTCTCAAGTTGGGAAGTCCCAAATAGTAGCACAGAAACTACTAACAATAAGGTAAGTGTAGTTAAAAAGCTTTTATGCAATGTTTGTAGCAGTGCTGTTTAATTATTGTAAATTCATTGTTGATTTACTACTGTGAAGTCTGGCACATTTGAGCGAAATAAGCTTCTTAAACCACCTTTATAAAAAAATTATAAATAAAACCTATTAAAAAGGTTTTTGTAAAGTAATCTAAACTTTTTCCGACCTAACAAAAATTTATCAACCATGATATATGCCCTCGACCTAGAAGTATCCACTTGCCAGGTGGCAAGTAAAAAAAAAAATAATACTGATTGAAAAAAAATCATAATGTACACTTTTTTCTGGTTTTTTTAAAAACCAAGTAGAATTTTCTTTCTGGTCATTATTGTTCATCTGTATATCTTTGACTATTCTATCCCTGTAAAGCAGGTTGTCAATGATTTAAATCAATTGATTTAAATCAGTGATTTAAATAGCGATTTAAATCAATTGATTTTTTTAAAAAAAATCATTGATTTAGATCACTTTTTATTTTAATCCTTATAAAATTCTTTTGGATAATCACAATTTCATTATTTTTTTCATTTTCTTTTAGAGCTTTGATTTCCATCTAATAAATCGAAAAGTAATCCTACTCATGCCCCCTTCACAGATAGTGGAAGGTTGCAGTCCCCTAAAATTTTGAAAAATGTTCCTAAAATTCACCTAAAAATTTTAACAAGTCAACTACGAGCCCTATACATATCTTACAATAAAAAACAAAAAAACATGATCAGTTGATTATTTCCCAGCTCTAGACTTTAACAATTGTTGAATTTCTTAATTTCTTTCTTTTTTCTTTTTTTTTTCATTACAGTTGAAAAAGTCATATTTAATTTTACAAATTTTGCATATAAATTTTTTATTTTACTTCTCATTTTATTAAAATTTCATGCAATGCTGCTTAATGTCTTTATTTTCTTTAATTTTTCTGCATAGTGTTTCATAATTTTGTTGATATTAAAAGTGATTAGAATCATATGCAGGGTGTAAAAAATCAATGATTTTTTTCAAAAAATCAAAAAAATTGGATTTTTTTGATTTAAATCAGATTTTTTTTTATTTAAATCAGGTTTTTTTTAATTTTTTTTTTTTAATTAGAAATTTCAGTTATTAATTAATTTTTATTTATGAACAACTTACCTTCAAGTTTTTAAAAATACAAAAACACCTTTGAAGTAAAGCTTCACCAGTAAGAACCCAGAAAAAAGTGTTAGGAACCAATCTGAAAATCATCCTGTCTGCTAGCTAGGATAAAAATCAAATTGGGCAGGAAGCTCAACCCAATCCTCACTTCATTCAGCCCCCCCTCTTTATTTTGCTTTTGTTTTATAGAGCTGGAATATGTTCCATTTCAGCCACTAATATAGGCTGCCCCCCCCCCCCCCCTCCAGTTGCTAATGCAAGTCATAGAAAATTAATCTTCTGTTTGGTTGTTTTTGTTTTTTCTTTTCACTGAAAGTATATTCAGGGGTGATTGTGTTCCGGTATTTTACCGGATTTCCGGTATTTTCATGATCGATTCTGGTATTTTCATGGTCGAAAATACCGGAAATAAAATATTTTTAATTATGCTTTTGTCTTCCTACCTTCGGTATTTTTTTTTTTCCGAAATTTCGGTGATTTTGCGATAATTACTAATAATATTCATCCAGCAATAATGTTAAGATGCCATTCTATTGTTTTTAACTAGAAACTATTTGAAACTATTCGAATGTATGAAATGTGTCTCGTTTGTTTATGAAAGACAATTTATTATTAAATATGTATAACTATAAAATTAGGTGTGCTTAAATAATAGAAGCCTTGGTTTTTTGAAAAAAGCACCCCCCCCCCACACACACACTTCTCTTCAAAACTTTCAGGTATTTTTTCATGAACTCACAATCACCCCTGGACGCATTCTATCATGTCCCTCCTCCCTCAATTCACTCTTTGCAACACCTGCCCTGCACCTGCATGTATTTTCTTTATTTCACATATTAGACAACAGATAGCACTATTTGTGCATACATATTATTTGGACTGCAACCTTCCAGCATCTGTGGAGGGGGGATGAATAGGATAACTTTTCCATTTATTAGATAGAAATCAAAGCTCTAAAAGAAAATGGTAAAAATAATGAAATTGGGATTGTCCAAGAGATTTTTTTAAGGATTTAAATAAAATGATTTAAATCAATAATTTTTTTAAAAAATCAATTGATTTAAATCACGATTTAAATCAATTGATTTAAATCATTGACACCCTGATCATATGTATTTGCATTGAATCCGGGTTTACATCAGTTTTTTTGGTGAAGCTTTACTTCAAAAGTGTTTTTGTATTTTTGAAAACTTAAAGGTAAGTCATTCATAAATGTAAATTAATTAATAACTGAAATTTCTAATTTTATTTTTAAAAATTAAAAAAAATCCGATTTAAATCAAAAAAATCTGATTTAAATCAAAAAAAATCCGATTTTTTTGATTTTTTTAAAAAAATCATTGATTTTTTTACACTCTGCTGTAAAGGTCTGATTCAGTGTTGAAAATAAGAGCCCTTTTAAGTTTCATTTTGCAATCCAAAAAGTTATTTTGACACCCTGATTTCTAATTCTAGGTGCCGAAATCTTCTATACCTTTTAGATCATATTGAGGCTTTTAATATTTTCTTTTATTATCCAAACAGTTTCATTCTGCAGTGGGGATTGTACCAGGGTTGCAGTAAAATTAAAACTGCAGAATTCTCCCCAAGCGAACTGAGAATTTTAGTGGTCAAAAGATAGCATGACAAAATTAAATCTTACTTATTTGTTTCAATATATTATTTATTAAAACATAAAAGATTATGTTTCAATATGACTTGGATTTCTCAATTCTAAAGTTGTTAGAGATTTTTTGCACAGAATAGAAGTTTTTAGAAGTACTATTAATTATTTACTGATGAACTATTTTTGTTTGATGGAACCTTACCAGTCTAGGTGTATCATACACTGTCGGGTTAGGTTTGCCCGACTAGTTTCAGACTTCTTTCTTCATTCACACACACACACAAGGATTTTAACAGTACAAACAAATCATTTTTAGCTTCAACAGAATTATAGAAATGCTGTAACATCAGGTTTTCCTATTTTTTCTCTTGCAAGCAAAGGGATTCTTAAGTTGTTTTCGGTTTAGTGCACAATATTTTTACATCCTGCCAAAAAGTCAGCTTTTTTCCTCAGAAGATTGTTTTAACTTTCATTATAGACTAAATAAAGTAATTTTAGTCTTATTTTCATGAAAAATTTAATTTGAAAATACAGTTGAACTGGATATCTCATAAAAAGCTGTTAAACTCCTTAAACAACCAGTAAAAAAAATAAACTAAGCAGAAGCAGTTTATAATAAGTCATCTGCAGACCCAGATAATATAGACGAACGCGCAAACACTGTTCGCAGAAAGTTTTCAAAGCTTGCTGAAAATTTTGACATTTTGTTTAAAAAGTTATTTATTTAGAAAGTTTTCTGAAATATGTCATGATTTTGTTCATTATGGGGCAATAGCTTGTTACATATGAAACTGACACATTCATTAATCATGACATTGACAATCAACCTTATGGTAGCGTACCTCCACTTCATATAACTTGATATTTTTGTTGTTGGTAGCATTGGGGGTAGGATTCAGTAGCCTCCCTTTTTTTGCAGAAATTTTTTAAGAAATAAGTTGAGTTCGCGGACAGTTTTACGTTTTATCTAGGTCTGGTTATCTGGTGACTAAAGCTCTGATATTCTTTTAAAACATGTCTTTAAAAACAATAAGATGCCCATGATTGTCCAGCCAATTTATAGAATTTTCCTATTTGCTGACCCCCTAGGCCCCCCCCCTGATTTTAACTCTCTCCGCAAAAAATTTCAGCTCTTGTTTTTTCAGCAAACATATTTATGAACAATGCAGTAATTATAAAGAGTGTTTATAATATTTTTACTCCTGATGTTGAGTTTAAAATTAGTTGTCTCTATTTCAGGAATGTGTGAAAAGATCTGATACTCATTCTGGTGGACAATTGCAAAACAAATGCACAAGTCTGGAGAGAAGCGAAGTGCAGCAGTCCAGAGTTTCTGAGAACAAGCCTGCACAGTTATGTCGTAAGCATCAGCAAGAAAAACAGCCACAAAACATACCAAAGAAAGAAAGTGCCCCGAAAAGAAGTAATGGTAGCATAAAACCACCAACCGCTGTTGTTGCTCCTGTAGTTGTGAAAAAGACTGATGAGTATAATTCTGAACCATTAGATGCCGCTCTTTTAAAACGTAAATTACAGGTTCTCTATCAGGAGCAGGAAAGTCAAAACGTAAAGAAGAAACGTGTAAGGGAAAAACAGAAAAAAGCTCAAAATGTTGAGGCAAATTATGCTCCACAAGCAAAATGTGTGCGAACTCCAAAACATAATCTTTGCGAGAAACATCTGAATGCTTTGAAAATAGAAGGTGTGTAACTTTTGAAATATTTTGTTTGGTTTGCTAGCCCGTAGGTTTTAATTTTCTTTTGAATCATTCAGTAACTTAGAAAAGTACAATTCATGACACTGTTGTACAGTTTTAATATAGGAAAATAACGTTTAAAAGGTCCAAATAACAATGAAATTGCAAACACCTGTTTTCAAATTGTGATGATTCCCTTTTTAGATGCAAAAAAAAAATGAATTTATGGACAAAAAGATATCTCACAAAAAAGTTTTGCCTGTAATTTCATTGCTATTTTACTTTTTAATAATTTAAAACTGCAAGTTGTATCTAATCATTCAAGGCTATTATAAGTGTCATTGGAAAAATAAATAAATAAATAATTACACTTGAGAGATTTTTAAAAGACTAGATTAGGTGTGCAACTAAAAGCAGGCCAAAATGTGATTGCTTTCATTTTAGTATGATAATGTATTGCATTGCAAATTTCTTGCATAGCAAACAGGAAAGGAATATTCTCTTTTAACTTATCATGCATAAATTTGTAAGCAATTTATAGTATTGATGTTACTGACCTTTCTCATGCTTTCAGTCAAAAATAGGTTTTATGTTTACTTTTTCCTAATTTATTGTTTTATATTTCAGCTCAAAAGGCAACCTTGCATCCAAATTTAGCAAGTTCCTCTAGATTATCATGTCCAAATAGTGCTTCCAGCCAAAATGTGAGTACATGTCTGAGGCATCAAAACGAAAGCTATCAAGCAGAAGTTGAGGAACGAGTCTTAGAAGATGTTGAAATTCTGGATGTAAGTAGTGTTATTGTTAGATATATTTCTCTTTTTTTTACTTTCTTTTTTGCTTTCGTATACCTGTAAGTATTATTTATTGAAAAGCCTAAAGAGCAATTCCAAGCTTTTAAGTCGTATTTACCTTCAGAATGAGTTTTAGAATTATTCAACTAATAATTCATATTTGGGCTGTAGTATAAATTGTATTTCATTGAACTGTCTTTTATTCACAACGAACAGTTTCCTGTCCATTTTTGTAGCTTTTAATGAATGTTGCAGCATTCTGTTGCAGAAAACTTTGATAAATGAGTTTTTCCTTCAATTAATTGCAATTCCTCTTAATTTTATTTATATAATTTTAAATTTGATGCTGAGAAAATTTGTTTTGAAACAATTGTGTTGATATCCTAATGGTATTGTTCAAAATAGCTCAGCAAAGTACCAAAAAAGGATGTGTTTAAAAATTACTAGTAAGTCTTTAAAAACTGAAAATTGAAAACAACATTTGAGGTGTAAATGTTGTGGTTAGCGCTGATAAGGGAAAGAATAAAGGTTGATTTAAAGAAATATTGTGTCAAGTTCATGATGTTTATAACCGATGAATCTTTTTGTGTAGCTCAACGTCTTTCCCTTATATAGCACTGGATTCCATTCTTTTATTTCAATGTATTCATTAGTGCAACTACTATTTTCTATTTCTGTATCTGCTAAAAGCATCGACCAGACAACACTTTTTGCAGCAAATATTCCTTTTGATGTAGTTGAACTTGATTCAATTGAAGACATAATTCATAAACTATGACTTGGGTATTAAACCTCTGTTACTAAAAGCTATCTGTAAAACTTTTGGGTGCTGTATATCAAAAAATAGATCTGAAGCTGATAATAAATGTGCATGTTTTTAAAGTTTGAAGATCAGCAGTGGATGGTTGTGTAAATGTTAAAAGGACCCTATTCAAGCTGTCACTGTTCAGTTCATATCATGAGAAAAATCTACCAAGAATATGAGTCAAGGAAAGAAATGCATGTCAAAGATTTGGCACTTTGGTTCTAATCCAAGTGATTGACTAATGCATTAACTGCAGCTCAAGAGAACCAGCATGAACTGCCCGTTTGGATCACTAGATGACCTGTACAGCATAAAATAGGAACCAAGCTACTAGGACATTAAATGTGAAAGCTATACCAATCAGAATCACCTTACAGATCAGTTACATCTATGTCCTTGGCAGTGTTTAGCTCTCAGTGTCTGAGCTTAATATTCTTATGACCTTGCCACTAGTTTGGAGTTAACTTTGCTAATTGATATAACTCATAAAAAATTAAGATTTAGAACTACACCATACACTGGACTGAATAAACTTTTATAAGTTTTTCATTTAGTAATAAGTACATAATTGTAATTTAAAAAATATTTTAATGCAATAATATGTGTATAGTTTTGTAAAAAGATTTTTTTTAACTTGAAAATCTTATGTATGCATAGATTGTTAAATAATCTGCAAAGAATTAGTATTATAGTTTTCTTGTAACAGAACATTAAAGAAGCATGTTGTCGCATCACCATGTATAATAATGCTGGCATTGTATTGGCTCTAGAACACCACAAAATAGGAAACATTTTGTAAAGGAAGCTACTATCTGAAAGGGTCCTTGTGTTACGTTTTAAAATGAAACTTTCGAAAATTCCCAATTGATTTGGAAAATAAATGCATTGTTAATGCATAAATAGGATTTTTGTGAAGAGCAGAGGAGTGGTACTTGTAACATACGTTAACAAAGTTACAGGGCGCTTAAAAAAATGCTTTAAAAAATAGCAGCGAGCTATTCTCTATCTTAAATGGTTACTAATCATTAAGTTTTAAGTTTAATTTTATTCTTGTTATTTTCAGTGAAAAAATTCAAATAGAGATAAAAAAATTCTTAAAACCTTGTGAGTCAATACAACTTGCCATTATGTATGCTCAACAATATTATAAGTAGATCATATTTTTGTTCTAATCGTTTATGACCAAAATATTGCACATATATTGAGAATATCATGTGCAAATAGTGCACATGAAAACTATAATGCAATCTTTGTAGAAAATTGCTGCATTTTGAAAGAACATCATCAAAAATCAGTGGTAAAGATGAAAGAAATATGTGATTTGAACTATTGAGCCTGTGAGTAAAAATGATAAAAGAAATTTTACTATTAATTCAGAGAAAGTACAACAGAAACGAACCCTTATCTTCAACTTCACAGAACTAACATTTAAAATACAACTTACGTTCCAGTTTACAAAAGCATAGCACATGTGGTGAAAATATAGAATTGGAAAAAGTTATTGCTTTAGTTGATAACTGAATGTTCAAAACAAGGGTACATTACAAAATGATTCAAGGAAAAATATCCTTTTCAAACAAGAAGATTAGTTGTAGAAGATAAGCATCTGATAAGGAAGTTGAGATTATTAAAATCTTATTAGCACCCAGGCGCGTCATTTGGGGTTGGAAGCAGGGTTGTCAATTACCCCCCCCCCTGGCTTTGAGAAATCAATGTATTTGCATATAAGTGGGCGTGGTTTTTATGTTTTCCGATGAAATTGCATTGTGTTTGGACCCTTTGCCCCCCCCCCCTGGAAAAACTTGAAATGACGTCCCTGTTAGCACCTGAGTTTGATAATAAAAGTTTGAACTATAAATTTGCAGAAGTAATTAAATATAATATAATTATGTCTACACTCTGAGCTACTTAAATTAATTTCCTTTAAATTGGATCTGTATGTATGCATTAAAGAATTAATACATACACTATAATAATGATGTAGTGATAACATAAATATGTAGGAATAATGTATAGGTCAACACAAGGTATATAGAGAGGAGAGGTAGGTCAGAGATTGTAAACAAACAGCGGGCGGTCTCCGCGTGGAGGAAGCTGTGATGTAGGTCGGTCCCCATTCGACTCGAAGCAGCTCATTGCGTACGTGATAATTTCTCTGTTAGACATGCATTTTTCAGTTTTCTGAACAAATGATGCAACTAGTGATTGCAAAACCGGTATACGAATACCGGTATTTCGAACTATTTTCCAATCTCGAAATACCGGTATTTACTGAGGCAAAATACCGGTATTTTCGGTATTAGCGAAAAAAAAAATGAATAATTTTTAACCGATGAGCTTTTCATTTCATTTATTATATATTTACTTTTACTTTACATGAGTATTTTTTTCATCTAAGGGACGCTACAAAAATAAATTGTTTGATGCCAAAATATTACTAAAAAACAAAAACTACTGATTCATAGAGAATCATTCTCAAGAAAAGCTTTTTTGTTGTCGCCAATATAAGCTGGTTTACTGTCTCGCTATTTATCTCTATACTTGGCGTTATTATCCTCTTGTCTTAGCACTTTTAGTTATTGCTTCAGCGAGCTTATTTTAAATTTATTGCCAAGTTGATTGTTCCTTTAGAGTGGCAACCATCATGAGTATCGAAATCAAAATGAAATCGTTGTAAATTTTTCAGCATATATATTCATGGTTATCGAATCGCTGCCAAAAATATTTTGAGCAAAGTACAGTGAGACAATCAGACAATAAAACTCACCAGTAAAAAAAAAAAAACTAAATGTTCAAAAGTTTAAAACACTAACTCACAATATCATAACTACCACAACGTAACGAATGCAAAGACAGTGCACGCATAGTTTTCGAGTTTTACTTGTTCATAATTGATAATGATGAAGTCAAAGAGCATAAAGAATCATCTGACAAATTGCCTAGTGACAATTGATATTGACACCAGGCCACAGAATTTTTTGTACTCTACTATGCGTTTTGTTATTTTTTGTGTTGAAAAAATGATTAATTTTATCTGTGTTTTTTCTTTTTTAATGTTATATATTGCTTACTGTTTTGCATTCATTATTATTTGACCAAAATATTTGTTCTTCCATATTATATTTGCATAAGATAATTTATATTTTTGTGTAAATTATTGAACACTACAACAAAACAAGTATGTTTTCTTTCTTTTTTTTGAAAAATTTCAAATACCGGTATTAATACCGGTATTAACGTTTTAAAAATACCGAATACCGGTAATGTGTTTTTGCTCCGGTATTGCAATCCCTAGATGCAACTTATGCGGGGCAAAAGGTTGGTGATAGTCACAAGAAGGCACAAACATCATTATAGATTTTAAATGAAAACCTGTACCATTAATTTATATTTTAAAAAAGGAAGAAAGAAAATAATTCATACTTAAAAATTTGGGATTAGGCACTCAAAAATTATTTTATTTGTTTTCGCTCCCGGGAATGAGATGATTTTTTTTTTTTTTTTTTTTTTCAGTGCATGAACTGTTTTTTTTTTTTATTCAAATACTTCATACGAAAAAATGTTCGAGCTCTTGAATAAGTCCGAAGGAGTTTCTTATTCAGTAGGGGAAATTTATCTTCGAGCATGGTTTGATAGTGATGCAACGAATATTCGGCCTATTTGGCCCGTCTGCCGAATACCTATTTTACTATTCGCCTTTACCAAATAGTATGCAAAAAAGGAATTAGATGTTCGCACTTTGAAAGTTTTATACGTTTTTAGCCATTATTATTATTGTGTTTAATGGACAGTTTAAATGAAATCTTGTTATACTGTGATGCTATGCCTTTTATGAGGGTGTTCACTAATTTTATTTGTTGTAACTGCGTGTACAACAAATCTTGACCATGTTAATACATAACTAAATCGATACAATATCATAGTATAAAGTAGAAAATCGAAATACTTTTCTGGAATATTGCAAGGGTTGGTATACTATACTTATTTTATTTTGTGAAATTCTAATACATAAAAGATTTAAATTGATAAAATATCATAAATCATACATGAAACAAAGGCCAATTCTTTCTTTCTCAAAATAAAATATGTATAAAAATGGAGTAGTATGATAGAAATATGCTTTTTTGGTCGAATATGGCTGAATATTTTTGAAGTTTGAACTAATGTTACTATTAAAAAAAAAACTCCAAATTATTTTTTTAAATCTTTAATAATATATATTGAACTCTTAATCATGCAATATTATTCTTTAAATGCAACCCGTGCTTTGTTTATTAACAAAAAAAAGTTAACTATTCGACTGCCGAATAGCCGAATATTAGGTTTTCGGCCAAATCACTATTCGTTGCATCCCTAGTTTGAAGTTTTAAAATAACATTTTTGTCTTTGGAAATGTTTTTTTTCTACGCATATCGATGAAACATATCTCAAAACTTTTAACCATTTCTACCCAGTTCTTTACTGGAACCAACAATCCGCCACTAGAAAGTGTTTCAATCCAGCCATTTGACGTTGAAGAATTGGATTCTGATAAATTTAAATGTTTGTAACGTGCTGCTAAATATCCAGTAAAGTTGCGTACAGCTTCCAAAGATTCTTCATTTTCAAAATTTACTCTAGAACGAACTTTGTCAGGTACATCATTGTCATCATCAACGTTTTGTTTCTTATTTTCTTCTACATTTTGGGACAAGTCAAAGAAAAGTTTAGCACTTAAAATCTTAGCTTCATTTCCCACAGATATACACTGCGATGCAAAAGTTTAGACAAATGGCAAATATGTGAATAAAAAGAAAACTATTCAACGAAATGCTTTCAAATTTCTACTGCAGGTACACAATATGGTCCCAAATACGTGTCTGGAGTTCTTAAAACTAGAACTGGAATCAAATTTTGGATATTACAAAAGACATTTTTTTTACATTGTTGCAAAAGTTTAGACAATAGTCAGATTTTATGCAAATATCCCTTGAAATGTGATTGGTGGAGAAAATTCGGGACTTTATTATTCATTCATAAAGTGCAGAGATTGTTGAATAAATAATCAAAATTTCAAAAGCTCTATAGTTCTCATGTTACGAAGATGAGAAAGTTTGGAAGCCGGAATTTGAAAATGAACCTACTTTATTAATTTTTTGTCTTTTAAATCGGCTCTAGTATGGTAGTAAGTTGTTTTTTACTTTGTAGAGAGCAAATGCAGACATGCGTATCGATCAAAAGACCAAGAAAAAATATATTTCTTAAATATGAAGGAATTGGAAAAACGGCTCGAATTGACGATTTGCCCCTTAATCCTACAAAACTTCAACTTGGGTCAAAAACAGCACGTGACAGCATAAGTAGATGAACAACTGAATCAGAATGCATAAAAAAAAGCAAAGAATTGTGCTTGAGCCTGTTCGGACAGAGTCTCCCAAATAAGCCAGATTTTATTGATAAAAGCAGCACAGCATATGATCATTGGATATTTCTTAAGTCCCGCGAAAAGAATTATAATCCATCTAGGCCATCCCAATTTTAATAATTTTTATCAAAGAAAGTACCATTCATTTTTTAGTCACGATGATACATATGCTGCTTTTCACATTAAAATCAGGCTTATTTGGGACACTCTGTCCTAAAAGGCTCAGGCACAATTCTTTGTTTTTTTATGCATTCTGATTCAGATGTTCATCTACTTATGCTGTCACGTGCTGTTTTTGACCCAAGTTGAAGTTTTGTAGGATTAAGGGGCGAATCGTCAGTCTGAGCCGTTTTTTCAATTCCTTCATCCTTAAGAAATATCATTTTTCTTGGACTTTTTGATCGATACGCATGTCTGAATTTGCTCTCCACAAAGTAAAAAACAATGTACTACCATACTAGAGCCGATTTAAAAGACAAAAAATTAATAAAGTAGGTTCAATTTCAAATTTCGGCTTCAAAACTTTCTCATCTTCTTTACACGAGAACTAAAGAGCTTTTGAGATTTTGATTATTTGTTCAGCAATCTCTGCACTTTATAAATGAATAATACAGTCCCGCATTTCCTCCACCAATCACATTTCGAGGGATATTTGCATAAAATCTGACTATTGTCTAAACTTTTGCAACAATGTAAAAAGCTATCTTCTGTAATATCCAAAATTTGATTCCAGTTATAGTTATAAGAACTCCAGACACGTATTTGGGACCATATTGTGTACCCGTAGTAGAAATCTGAAAGCATTTCGTTGAATAGTTTTCTTTTTATTCACATATTAGCATTTTGTCTAAACTTTTGAATCGCAGTGTATAAGCATTTACCAGAGAAGGGAGTTTTGAGCCTACATGTATTAATAGCATTTTAAACCTGTTTTAGATCTCTAACGCTCGGACTTGGGTCTCTAACATAAGGATCATCTGCAAAATGTTTCATTGTCAAGTAAAAACTTATCTTGACGCCAGCAAATGTTCACCAATTGCTTTTGAAAATCATCGTTTTTCGGAAACTGATGGAACATCACATCTTTGGCATTATTTCCATTTTTACAATTAGCTATAGCGCAAAATACCATTTTTTTTTTAAAGAGCAATGAATTTTAAAAGCGAATGAGAGATAACAAGTTTTCAATGGGAAGAACAAGATCGAAATGGAGGATTTTCTCCTCTCTTTGCGCGACGAAAAAAAGGATGCAATTTAATTAAAAACACTCATATCCGGTCCCGAGGAACCAGCAGAAGGGGACCAGCCTACGTCACAGTTCCCCGAACTCGTTAGGGGACAGGGTTGCCGCGGATCTCTAACCTACCTCTCCTTTTTATATACCTTGAGGTCAACGCTCGCGGGCGCTAGTCGCCAAATGCGACCAATTTTCACGATTTGCGATCATTATTTTTACTAAGGTCGCCAACAGGGCTACCATTCAAAAATGCTACACCCCTTTCCCGACCTTAACCTTGACATGTGACCTTTTCCCTAATCCTTCTGTCCACTAAACATTCGGCAGTCGGATCGCCGGGGGGCGTAGAAGGGGGGTGGTATTATACTCTCATCCACTTAAAATTCGGCTGTGAGATCGCCAGGGACGAAGGTATTGTCCTCTTGTCCACTGAAAGTTCGGCAATAAATTGGGGAGGAAGAGGGAGGGGAGGTATTGTCAACGATACCACGAGACTTCTCGAATATAATGAATTCCCGTGGAGGAGGCAAACGGCGAAAAAGATTACGGGAGCGGCATCAACACATCCATCATTACACTAATTATTTCATTGCAGAATCCAAGTAAGTAATTTCTTAAGTATGTTTTATATATATTGATCGTATTCATACGCAGTTGTGGCTGGTTGCGCAACGTTACGAAAAAGAAACTGAAGTTTCGATAACTCCGCTGTACAAAACACGCGATCCTAAAAACAGAAAAATCTCATGCAGGATCGTCATTCTTTTGCATTATTTCTCCGTATAAATGGTTATTTATAGCCTCGCAACACTCGAATAAAAACGCGTTTCCGAAATGACGTCGCGTTTTAGATAGTTCATATTCGCAAGTATAAGCGGAAATGACCGTTCCGAAATAAAGTTTTCTTTCATAAAACATATGAATGGGAAAAAATATGGCTCTTTTGCTTCAAAATACATTTAGACAATGAAGGAAAATATATCGCTTCTTTAATAGAACCACGTGTCTCGCCAAAAATAGCGCACCTGGTTTGAGATTTTAATCCTTTTGCATCTTGATAATGTTTCAATTGTTTTTGAAGTTTGAGGCGTTTTGTTATCTGTTAACGTAACTCGGTTCATTTTATACAGTAATTTTGTAATGTATTTATTAATACCCAGCAAGCAAAATATCTTGCCTCAGGATTGCATAAAGGTTAACGCGTCGGCAAATATCACCTTGCCTAAATGCTGTCTGAATAATGTTATGTTACTCTCTAAGAGCTGTCAGCGACTTGCCCCAATGTTGACTGGCAAGGTGTATTCAGCCTAATATCAGTCGAGTTACAGGGTGGGCTCTGCCTTTGAAGCATCAAAATGCTGGCATAACAGTGTGAAATCAATCTGCATGCAAGAAGTGGTAGTTATTGTAATCCTGCATACATATTATCTTGACATTAAAATGGCAGGATACATTGATATAACAGTGTGAAATTAGTCTGTATGCAAGGTGCAATTGCTTGCAAGGTCTTTCTTTCTTTCTTTTTTTATTTTTTTTTGTGTGTTATTTTCGCTTCAAATTCACGAAGTAAATTTCATTCTCTAACTATTCGTTTTATTCTTCAAGCAAAATTTTTTTTATCTTAGAATTATTTTTTAGCTGACACATGATTGAAAAGTCACATAGAGATTTGCTTTCGTTCGATTTGCAATTTAATTGCGGATAATGAAAATTACTTCATTGATTTTAGATTAAACTTTACATGTTAAAATTCATAGACTTCTTATATAGTGGCAAAAACATAGTTAGATTTTTTATTATTTATTTATTTTATTATTATTATTATTATTATTTTTTTTTTTTTTGCTTAACAGAATGAGTCGCACTATTAAAAATACAATGCAATATTTTATTTATTTAAAAATGTATGCTTCTTTTCGAATTATTAATACATAAAATGCCTGGTTAAAATTATGGAGAAATATTAATAAATATCGCAGATAATGAACAAAAAATCTAAGTCCATTTCTGAGTGGATGTCAGCTTAAAAAATACACTTAGACAAAAAACTAATTTATTTTCAAGAATAACATAAATAGTTATTGAATAAAATTAAACTTACTAGCGAGCTTGAAGTCATTTTATGGTAAAACCGTGACTGCGTATAATCCCTTGTCTGCTTTGTTTAAGAACGAAAAACTTTATTTTTGCCAATTTCTGCCATTGATCGCGATATTTATTGTGCATAGCACTTGTTAAATAAAGGCAGTTAAGAATGATTCAAATAATTTCTAACACAATCATATTCCACGCTTAAGCAAACAGATTTTTAACGAAGCCAAACTGCGTATCATACCACGTGCAAGCTAACTCGCTCTCATGTTCTTGATAACGCCGAAGAAAAAACCCACGATACAAGAAAC
Source organism: Uloborus plumipes (assembly GCA_038373865.1). Classification (NCBI taxonomy): domain Eukaryota; kingdom Metazoa; phylum Arthropoda; class Arachnida; order Araneae; family Uloboridae; genus Uloborus; species Uloborus plumipes. Next base: position 66,181 of record JAXGGA010004074.1, on the reverse strand, counting down.
TAGGAATGCTGGGAATAAAAGTGCGCATGCGTGACTTTCAACAAAGATCCAGGTGGGTCGGGAGCGTGGGTCTTTGTTTGCTAATGACCCTGACGGCAACAGCGTGAAACCAGTGTTTCTCAATTGCTCCTTTTGAATCCTGACGCTGACAACATGTATTCAGTCTTAATATTGCAGGAGGAAATCAGTATGGACATTGAAAGATGAATATAATCTTGCATACGTGCTGTTTTTGCAATATTTACTTTTTAATCTTTATACAGTCTGTATGCAGTAATTTAAATTTAATACTGACGCCATCAGTACATTATCAAGATCTGTCAAGGCTGATGCAAGAAATTTTGCTTGTAGGGTATAATTATAATTGCTCATTGTAATATTAACCATAGAAACATAGCTTGGCTCATGCCACCAAAAAGCACGTGGCTCACCGAAATATGCGGGCCGTGTTTGAGCTATCAATCTTTTTGCATCCTGATAATATTTATATTATTTTGGGACTTTTGAGACTTATGTTATCTACTGCCACAACATGTCTCACTTTACTCATTGAGTTTTTTTTTTTCATTATTTTAGTTGTTTGTTCATATCATATAATGTTAACCAAAAACACTTGAATTGCCTCCCGTGCGTACAAAGTAACACGTACCTCGCCGAAAGTTGCGTACCTTGTTTGAGATTTCAATCCTTTCGCATCCTAAAAATATCTCAATTATTTTGGAATCTTTGAGGTTTCTTATTGTCTACTACCGTTACTCGGCTCATTTTATGTATTAATTTTGTAAGTTATTTACTAATTATCTTAATTTTAATTCGTCATTCATATCATGTGACATGAACCTTAAAAGTGTAGTTCGACGCCCATGCCAACAAAGAAACACGTGATTCGACGAAAATTGCGGCCTCGTTTGAAATCTCAATCTTTTTACATCCTGTTAATATTTAAATTTTTGTGGAAGTTTTGAGGAATTTTATTATCTGCTACCATCTATACCTTTGCTCATTTTATTCTTTTGTTAATGATCATTTTTTACTTAAGAATATTTTGCTGCTTGTTTATACTTTGTGATTAAAACCAAAAAAGGGAGAGAAAAGTGTTTTGAGACCAAAGGTCGGATTTTTGCCAAATTTTGAATGTTAGCTCTTGTTACACATACTAAAAAAAATCAGATAAAATATTTTTGAAGTGTCTTACAACAGGGGTTGGCCCGAGTTTAAACTGTACTGTTCAAACTTAAATTTTATTGATTTTTTTTTTTTGTGAACAAGTATCAAAAACAAATAACAAAAGAAATATATTTTTTCTTCATAAGAGCAAGTTAGAACTTATTTATTGAATTTTGAACATTCAAATATGGGTATAATCAAACTTTATTCTTTATTTTTATCAAGTTACATTGAAAATGCAGTTCTTCACTAAAAATTTCAATTGTATCCATGAGCTTAGGTTTTTTTTAATAGTAGTTAGATAACAATAATCATATGAGATTAGCCAAAGATTGATTATCTGTAATAACTACATAACTAGGTGACCCGTGCGGAATTCCGCAAAAAAAAAAAAAAAAGAAAAGAAAAATGTAAAATCTTGTACGTTTGCACGACATTGCCATCAACTGTCGTCGTTCTGACAACTTTTCAAAGAGATCAAAGACACGTTCCCTTTTACAACTACTACAAAAGTGATACCCTATATTAAAATCAAATACCCAAGGCTACTACTAAACTAAATACTAACGTTATCGCAAAACTACCATAGTATTTTGAAACAATAAAAGTTACAATTAAGGTTTACCGAGCTAAGCCTTGGCTTGAAATGTCGCATTTAAAATTGATTTGAACAACAATGGTAACGATTTTAACGTTTGAGCAAAAAGTTTAACTTTTTCAAACTTCAATCGCTTATAAGTCGCTTAAACGTGGATTTTCGAGATTCTCGTTACGCGGCGCTAGCGGAGAAACGTTCTAAAGAACGCATTTTTTTTAATCTTTCGAATGAAATCAAAATGGAGACGATACGACAATTATTTCGCTAGATAGAGTCAATTTTGTGCCCAAAAATTGAAGTTCGAATAAAAAACGAACCGACACTTTTTAGAGGGTGGGTCTAATTTTCGTCAATAGCCCGCGGGATAAGCTTCAAAATCATAAATTTTCTTGCAATTCGATAAAGAAATGAGCGAGTTTCGACCGGTTATAGGATTCGGCTTAGAGAAATAATATATGGAGATGCACTTACCTGAAATGGAATCATATCTGAATATTTATAATATATTCCAGTATCATTATATAAAAAATTTATTGTGACTTAGAAATTGCTCAATTTTATACTGTTCAAATTTATATTTCCTAACACCTGGAAGAAATTAATTTTAAAATATTTGCAATTATTTATGTTTATCATTTATGCTGCCTTCTTTATCTTAAAATTTAGTTATAGACTGAGAACAAACTGCAAAGCATATATTACTTGTTCATGAAATATTTCTGAATAGAACTAAGTGCTTCCTTATTTCAAACAAATCATGTTTCAGAAAACAAAAATGTCATCGAGTTTCAAAATGTTTGAAATTTTTCTAAATACACATTTTACGCACTTTTTTTTTTTTTAATTTTAAGTTTGGCTAACATTTTCTGAAATTTCGCTACCATTTTGTGGAGTGTTAGTAGCCATTGGCTACCAATTCAAAATTTGAGTGTTGAGTTATAGAATAATGCCTAAATTCTAATGTGAGCTCCATGGCTATAGAATGTTTTTCAAAAATAAAGGGAAAAGAAGGTGATATGAAACATTTTCGCATATTTTTTTTTTTTACTTGTTGGTCAAAAAGTAAGATTACTAATTTTAAATTAAGGAAACAATTTAAAATATTTATATTTTTCAAATGTATCTAAATATTGCTTAAAAAATTACTATAAAAAACTATATTTCATTATTTATGAAACAGTCACCCTTTTGTTTCAAATTAATTTGCTTAAAATAAATGAACCAGAAAAACTTGTTTCAACTTTCATGCCATAAAAATTACTTTAAAAGAGAGGAGCTCTCAAATAATCTTAAAACAGCTTAAGGTATTGTTTAACAACTTCTTAAAAAGCACCCCTTCCGCTAATGCTCATAATGCTGGGGAGTCACCCTTTAACTTTTCTTTTCACAGGTTTCAGAGTCATTGACCAAGATAGATGACTTACCTTCATCTGCAAATGGATCATCTGAAAGCTTAGCTGTAAGAAATGTTGATTATTATTTGTTATTCTTTTTTTTTTTTTTTGACAAAATATGATTGTTTAGTTGCATAAAATAAAATGCAATTTAATAGTTAAAAAAGGAGAGAAAATGTACATTTGAAAATCATACACAAAAAAGGTTTTTGTAGAATTTGTTCACCATCAGTCATATGACCTCAATAAAAACTGAATATTTCTGAAAAAGGATTAAGTATTAAATTTATTGAAAGGAATAAATTTAAATTGTTCTTTTATATCCATAATTTTCAGATGCATGTAGTCAACATGTCTTTTTTATTGAAATGAGTTAGATTCAAAATTTTATGTTGTCTAAAATGCAATTAAGCTTTTTAATAAATTAGGAGCTTCTGTAATTTTAGGTATTTTTTTTTTTTTTCAATGTTTAAAAATATATTAACAAATTAGTAGTTTTTGAAACTAAAAATGAGTTTTTTTATTGCTGCAAAATATATATTTAACTTTTTATAAATGGATAAAAAATTCTGTTTTTCTGTAAAAAAGAAATATTTAATGATTTTTTTTTTGTCACCAAAAGTGCAATATTTTTCAACTTAAAGTGTTTACCATTAAACTCTTTTTCGCCTTATAGTTTTCCTTTTAGCTTATCTTTTACATTCTATAAAGATATTTTGTTGTATTTTTAACCTAATTTTGTACCAAGTCAAACATTTGTTCTCTTGTGTTTTGATTTGTATCTTTTTTCCTTTATTTGAGAAATATTTACTTGTAAGTCTTATAACTACATTGATACAGTAGAGCCTTAAAAATTCAATGTAAAATTTGCTCAATCACACTTAACAAATTTTGCGTTATTTGGACGACATAAAGAGAGGCATCTTTTACTTTTGTAGTGATTAAGAATTTCTGCTTTATTTAAAATTTACTCATAATTATGCAAATTTGAGCAGAAATTTCTATTTTAATTAGAGCTAAATGATTTTCCCCCCTGATGTCTGGATGTATTTATGTGTGAAAACTTGTAGACATCTAAATCATGCATTTTGACTCTTTCTATATTCATTTTGGCGAGTTTTATTATGGTATTTGTGTCTATTGTATGCTATGTACCTCTCATAATGTTCATCAGATGTGCCAAAAAAGCTGTCTTTGTAGCGAAAAATTATCAATCTCAAGTCATTTTATGTATCAAGCAGTGTTTGCGCTGAACTATGCCTTACCTGGGTCCCAGGGACCCATTCAGGAAAAAAAGTGGGTCCTTTGATGTAAAAATTGAGATCCGAAATATTTGAATAAAATCGCATTATTATAAAAATATAAAATTTTGTAAATGTAAAGCGTGTTTGCATACCTGGAAAAAAATCTCACACTCATACTAAAAATAAAAAATTAAAATAGTTAATTAAAAATAAATTCAAATTTGAAATTAGCAGGTATAATTTACCGTAGTCATTATTATTTTATTTTTAACAAACAGGTAACTAATATTAGTATAAAAATTTCGAAAAAAAAAATCTGAAAATGCACAACATTTCATTAATGTGGTATAATAAATTGATTATATATTATTAAAATGTTTTTTTTGGGGGGAGGGTGTGGGCAAAAATATAACAAAGAGGGGAAAATACCATTGTATTTTAGCTCTGTAGGCTTTGTACTATGTGGTATTTATAAAATAATCTGAAAAATTACTAACCAAAAACGGATGCCAAAAGAATGCTGCACAATCAATCAAAAAAATCCAAAATTAACTGAGCCTATTTTCCATGTGTTAACGAAAAACAGAGAAAAAAGGGCTAAAATAGTACGAAAATTCCTATCTTCACGATGTTTATCAATCAATTGCATGTAAAGAAAGTAAGATGTGCAAAAGGCGACAAGAGCGAGGACAATCAATCGGACAACAGGTGCAAAATCAGGACTTTCACATCACAGCTGTGTCCAACCCGTTCCTTAGAACTGGGATTGCCTGGCCAACACAATAGGTGGTCGTTGAGTAGCTCATAAAGATGAGTTTCTTTTATTCTTTCCCTTCCTTTCATGATCGAAAATGTTAAATTATAGAAGGAAATCAGCACCAGTTTTCTGGAATTTTTTGGATTCAAGGGTCCGAAATTATTTTGTAATCAGAACTTTTTACACCTCTAGCATAAACTATTATTTCTGGGTCCTAGGGACCGGAAACTGCATTAAAGTTGAGTCCCTTCTTCAAGAATTTGGGTAAAAAACCCGCTATAGCGTGTAATCGGAACCCTGATCAAGTAAATATTCCTGAGCCAACTTTAATGCCATATCTTATAGTCAATAAATATTACTTGCCCCTTAACAAGTTGTTGACACCAATCTCTCTACTTTTTGTTACTTTGTTGCATGTAGTTGAAGAAGGTTTGCAGTAAATTAGTTTTTAACTATTTAAAAAGATTCTTAAAATGTAAATAAAGCACCTTGTATTAAAGGATGTTATAGACTACTGTAAATCCTAGCGTTTACTAGCTTAAAAAAAACTATCCCTCTTGTAATTTATATGTTTAAGTTGCATAACTATTGTATAAGTTCAATTTGTTCATTTTATCAGTCTATTTCTTGAATTTATTTCTCATGCAATGTTTTGCAAAATAATTAGTTGTTGAATTAGTTTTTTTGTAGCATGAAAAATTGATTTACTTATGAAGGTAGTCCATTAAAAACGTTTTGGGTACTGAAGAATTTTGTGTGCTCAAACTTATTTCAAATTCTTTTTATGTGTTTTCAGTAACGTTTTTAATCCCATGTTGATTTCAGAATTGTGTAAAACCATATCTGTCTGATCCCTCGCTTTTAGCTTAGTTTTACTCTCTCCCTGTAACTGAACCCTTTGCTTACATTACCTTAACCTAGAGTGCCTGGAAAACAGAGTGACGACAACGGCTGCGATTTTCCCCGCTAGGCAAGCGCGGGCTTCCAACTTTCGTCCAGACGCGGGAGAAACATTTCCACAGTTTGGCTGAACTAGGTTGGTTTGGGGACCAAGTGGGAATTGTTATCGCGGTTTTGGCAAGAAATTAACTTCAGTTTTTGAGATTATGTACGAGATCCAAACAAAAAAGCATTTTCTACAAAAGCATTTACCACAGGCTTCTCTCCATTCTTTATTTTCACTTATTTGCTTTAAGATTTTGGTTAAGTAAGAAATCAGTTGAAAAATATCCGCACAGTACAAAGCAAACATAATAATTCTGTGACCTGACATAGAGAGGACGTACAATGGCTTTTCTTGAAAATTAAAAAAAAAGGGGGGGGGATTTTAAATGAAGAATGTATTTTTAAATAAATAAAACAGTTGTGCTATCAATTCATAAAAATAATCTAATTAAAATTTACCTCATTTTTTTAGCATTGCACTAAAAGCATTTCCGTGACTGTTTGAAATAAAACAAATTATAGAATACTAGCCGTTTGCCCGTAGTACAAAATTAAAAGGTGATTTGGTAATAAATTAATATCGCAGGGCTTGGCAGCTCGTTTGGCTTGCTTTGCTCAAGGTAAGCCATGAGTTTCCGGGATTCTAAAAACAATTATTACAGCTCTACTAATGCTCGTAGAAACTTCGAACTGACATCATTTTGAGCAGAAAATTTCAAGCTTTTGGGTGAGATAAGACATAAAAATATGTATGAAATATTTCTTCCAAATTTTATCGAATTTGTATGAAAAATGAGCTAAGAATTAAAATAGAAAGAGAACGAAATGGAATTTTTGAAAAAACGGTCCGTTAGTGCACTACCCCATGCTACAAACTAATTTTGTGGCCAATTTTATGAAAATCGACCGAACGGTTTTGGTGCTACGCGCGTGACAGACAGACAGAAAGAAAGACAGACCCACCTTCAGCTTTATCATTCGTCGAGAAGTTTTGTTAAAGAAAAGCACCATTTATTATTTGAAACTTTTAAACAAGAGCCCCGCCCCCCCCCTCTCCAAAAATTTCTAAGGTAAATTTCTTTTCAGTTTTAATCCTAATATTGCAATATTACTTTTCTTTTGTTTAACAATAGTTTAAAATAAAAGAATTGATTTCTTGTGGCGAAAAAGTGAATTATATATTCTTCTTAAATTAAATAATTTTGTTAATTATTACATTAAATTTCTTCTTACTCAGCATATTTATTAGTTCTAGAAGTTCACATCATGAGAAATATTTACTACAATTGAGTTTCTCATCTTGCTTTTTCAGCTTTTTTATGCTACATATGAACAATAAAAATCTACAGTAGTTTCATTTCTTTTTCTATTTAGAAACATGAATAGGAAGCAGTTCCAGAGAATAAACTTTTAATTAGGTTGCATAACAACCAATACATATTTTTTCACTAACAAGATGTAGATTATTCTCTGATAATTATTTTATTAGAGTACAAATATTACAGTTTGAAACTGATTTACATGAAGTGCTGAAATTGAAATACAAAACTAATCCATAAACGACCGAAAATCAAACGCTGGAGCGCAGCATGGTTGCCGAAACGGCAATGAAGCCAAAAAGTTCGCCAACACTATCCGAATTCAATATCCTAAGATCAATGCCTCATAACTAACTCCATTATTCAATATTTGGCATAAAATTTATAAATGACGTAGAGTATACATTTATGAACTTGAAACATAAGATGAAACGTCAGTAAACACCTGGTTATTCAAATAAAAAGGGTTTTTCTGCGATCCATCCAATCCTCCTATGTTAAGTCTACGAGACTTTCGTCAAGATGCCCTCCGGCGGACAAAGGCACTTCCCCGCTTATCAGTGGGTGGTCTGCTTGTCGTCACTCTGATACAATTCAAGGCACTCTACCTTAACCCAGTGCTGTCAATTTTTGTATCACGAAGATCAGGTTGCACAGGCAGGGGGATAATGTCAAATGAAATATTCTTCGTATTTTTATGAAAAGCCCTGCTTTTTTACTTGCGCTTATTTTAATTAGAAATCATTGAATGAAGAATATGATACAATAACAGCGTTTTTACATAAGCGAATTGCATTTGTGATGAGGAAAATTTTCATGAAATAGATGCATTTAATGAATCATCGCCTAGTTCTAAATGTTTTTTATTTCCCTTTCTTTTTTTTCTCTATTGTGTTTAAATACGACTATGATGCAAAAGCCCCATGTAGTTTATTTACTATTGTTCACTGGTCATAAACTCTTTTAAAAAATAAATTTCTGCCTCAGTAAGACATTGGTCTGAAAATAAGTTACCTAATGTGAAGAAATGCTAGTGAAAATATTTGTTTTATAAGGGGCTAGTAAAAGGAGAAAAGTTTTCAGAAATTCTGTACATTCATGCTCTCAGTCATAGTAATTATGAGAGCTCTTAGCGATTTTAGGATAAGTATTGAAAATGCTAATTTTCAGTCGTTTTGAAGTGATTTGTAAAACATAATTTCAAACTACCAACCATAACGAAATGTTTAACCCTATGCTTATTTCGTTTTTGTGTTTTTTATTCCAGAGCTACTATATAGTTGTTGATACCAATGTTCTTATTTATGAACTGAAATTTATTGATGAAATAAAGGACACCCCAATAGAAGGTAAGCTATTATTTCCTTTTTCAGTTTAAGCTTAGTGTTATTAATTTTACTTATTTCGATTTGCTGTTGATTATCTATAATGAACTTAATTAATCTCTTAATATTTTCTTCCTATTTCTGATGGGAATTTGGTATTTTTAAAAGTAAATTGATTTTAATAAGTATTTCAAAACCTAATTAGGCATGTAAAATTTTTAAAAAGGCATTCTATTTTAGCCCTTTGGTGTCTTTCTCTACAGTAAATGTTTGGAGACAGTAATAAAAAAATTCTCAAATGCAGAAACTCATTTTGAATCTCATATTTGTTGTCATTAAAAAAATCCTACTGTTTGTAGAAAGATTCAAAATTTCAAATACTTCACTCAAATACTGCTTTCAAAAGTGAAAACTGTGCAGCTTTACTTTAATCATTTTAATGTCTTACTCTAAATTCTAAGTCTTAAATAGATTTTCAATACTCATTTCTTGTTAAGTATACACTTGTCCAAACACCAATTTTGGTTATGATAGGTTGTGCCTAGTTATTTTTATGAGGGTAGCTACTTTTTGTTGTAATGAGTAAAAATATGTTTTTATTTTTGTCTTTTATTGTTCTTACTTAAGATTCTGATTGCTTCTTTTTTTTTTTTGTGTGTTTATTTATGAAGAAAAAGTTAAAATTGTGACTAATTGCAAAGACAATTAAGAAATTATTTATTATTTATTTATAGAGTATTCCTTTGTTACATATTTTTCAATTCTTAGATTTGTGTTTCATTAATTTTTTTAGGGTGTGGGCCACCTCATATTTTCATTCCATGGATAGTGATTCAAGAGTTGGATGGATTAAAAAAGGCAACGAAGGTGAGCTTTTTGTTTGAATAAAAAATTATATTCTGTCTTTAATTGTATTACATCAGTTCTCCTCCAAGATAATGAATTGAGATACAAACCGCAGAATGAAGATCTAATCAAAGTTCTAGTTGTAGAAAATTTTTATATTTTTACACTTGTAGTTTGCAAGCAGCTACTGTGATTTGATTGATTTGATATTACATTGGTGTGGTTCAATCATTTTAAATTTTGTTTTCTTTTGGATTATTTCTTACAATCTTCCAGATAATTCTGTGTATGATGTGAAAAAAAAAGGTGCAATTTTTTGGAATACAACTTGTTAAACATGCAGTCAACTCTCATTAATCTAAACTAATAGAAGACTTAGGTCTCTTGTTTAGACAAAAAACCCGGAAATTGGGCCAAAGTATAATTACAAACTGCTGTACACAGTAAAAACTTTTAAATTCAATAGAATAAAATATAAAACTGTACAAGGGCAAGTTGCGAAAAAGCGTTATTGCTCCAACTCGTCTATTATTTATTCATGTACATCCAAATGATGGTTCGAACTAAGCAAAGTCCAGATTTACGATGTCATGCGACAATATATCTTTCATTCAATGAAATTCCCTTTCTTATATTGAAGCGAGGGTCAACCAAGATTTTTTTTTTTTTTTTGCCAGGGTCCCGTTTTTTAAATTTTGTGAAAACTAATATGTAATTTCATGAAAAATTGTTATGATTAGAAATATTCCTGGTCGTTTTTCGGTCTTGGATTTTTGGGAATGTCCTTTTTTTAGCTTTTGAATTTCGTTAAAAGATCTGTTAATGAACCCAATTTCTCTCTAGATTGACCCCTAGAGGTATACACAATTCCACTTTTTACTATGGACCTGCTTATCTTTGTGCAACAACATTAAAAAAAACTTATGTAGCAGAATAAAAGAACTTAACGCACTGCCATCTAAATTAAGATTTTCAAATTAGTCATTAATACTTGCTAACTCAACTGGTTTCTCTGGGAGATTCTTGGTCTTTGAGCATTTCGCCTGATCATGTATACAATCTAAGGATTGTTAATGTTTGTACTTTGAGGGATAGTAAAAAAGTAAGGGTACATCACAACCTTTTAGGAGTTTTCTTTGGAATATTGGCACATATGCTTATTACTTTTTATGGATACCACATGCCCCACTTTGCAGAAAGCTCTTTTACAGTATTCCATACTGCTCGATGTTACTATAAAAGGGTCAATCTGGAATATTTAGTGTTGCCTTTACAGTTTTAAAATACAAGTAGTTTTCAATTGCTTTCAGCTTTCTTCTTTGTCTTTTTGATGGGAATAACATACAAATATTTCGAAATTTGGCTGTGATGTGTTCTATTAGGAACACGAAATACTGTTGAATGATTCACCAATCCTCACTGAAAACCATTCAATTTCATAAACATCTAACTCTTCAAAATACAGTAACTAGATGTCATGCCAAATCTCAAGTGGATAAGCTATCCATTAAGATGTCAGAAACAGCGTTAGCCCTGAGAAACCGTAATGTACCCCAATTCTGATATGTGTCTCAACAAACAATCTTGAATGATTACAATATTCCAGTCTATGCGTTTGTACTTTTCTCTTCTCTTTAATTGTATTTACTTCTGCGATCTAACCATTCAATATAGCAGCAATTATAAGTGTTTAAAGTAAGATATTTTTGTTATTTATGTTTTTAAAGAACACTAGTACATGGAGAGCTGCTGCTGAAGCTGTTCGCTACCTAAACTCAGTTTTGAAGGCGAAACATCCAAGATTTCATGGGCAGTCTCCACAAGAGGTAGTATGTCCTTCTTTTCTAATAAAATATTTTTTTTGCTTTAATTGCCTTGCTAGTGTTAGTTACATTTATAAAATCAGTTTCATCATTACAGTAGGAGTTACATTTCATGAAGTTGCAAAATCTTGCAAAAGTGTTCGTTAAATTTGTTTTAAACTGCAGTATTGTGTATTATAACTTTAATGTACAATGTTATAGATTGGTACCATGCTTAAGAGAAGTAATTCAAGAAACATCCCCTTTTGTTTGAACTACTGAAAAGTCTTAGTTCTGTCTGAATCTTTTGTTTGATCTTGTTTTATGTGATCCTAATGACAAGTTTAAGAAATATGAAAGTTAAAAGTTACATAACTCATATGCTTTTAAAAATCAATTAAATTTCATTTTCAAATGATTGAAAATCTCAAAAAATTCAGAAATGTAGCTCTAGACCTTGAATGTGGTGATTAATTTTCGGAAAGGAACATAAAGAAAGCTTGTCAAAAAGAATTTCTCCTATTTCATTTGTGTTCTCTGATATATTTTTTTTTTTCGGAAATATCTGTTTTGGGTTTCTTTTTTCTTTATTTTTTTTTCTTTCTGTTTTTTAACAGCCTTAAATTTAGTGCATTGATGGAATTGACTTTTTAAAAATTACAATTGTCAAAAATGGCAACTGATACTTAAAAAAAATTGAGTCATGCACTGGCTAAAATTGTACTAGATGTTATTGCAGTTGGTAGTGGAGCTAGCTAACAGTACAGGGTTTCCAGTATCATGTTCAAATTAGGAATTCTTTTAAATATTTAATAGTTTGAAAAACTGCATGTTTTTATTTATTTCTATTTAATTTTAAATATTATAATTTCTAGTTTAGCTACACATTGTCATAGCTACAATCGAACAGGCAAAGACAACTACAGTATGATAAATTGAAATGAAAGTATAAATATCATTTTTTTTTTAATATAATAAGTAATTTTAAATTTCTTTTCAGGTGGCAGATTGGGCTAAGACATACAGCAAATGTAATGATGATAGAATTTTAGAATGTTGCCTCAGCCTAGCAACAAAAAGTAATTATTCTTACATATTGTAAAAGCATTTTCTTCTCAGTGTTCTTTACCTGTTAGTTTTTGAAATGTATAATAATGCATAGATTTAAACTGATTTGCTTTTGCTCCACGTACAGTATAAAAAATAAAAAACTACTTGCAAAAACATATGTACATTTTTTTATGGTTGATTCTAAATGCATTAAAACTTAATGTTTATCTGTTTTGTACATGTAGTGCCATGAAAAAAATGTTCTTAAAAACTAATTAATCTTTTATATAATGTTGTACATTTACTTCATGTGTGTGCATTTTACACTTCATGTGTGATAATTTTATGCAAAAATGTTCTTTGGGTGAGAAAAATCAATATATTTATTTGTTATTGCTAAGTTATTTCTTTTTCGTCTAGAATTTTTGATTTACTGAAACAAGTGGATAAAATGTGCCAAATGATATTTTGTACAGAGTGGTATTTTCTAGGATTTTTCCACTTTTTTTTCCCAGATAGAGCAAAATAGGACAATCCAGGAACTGAATGATACAAATAAGCAGCAAATCCTTTGGAATTATTTTTAAATAGTTGTTATATGCTTTAATTATTTAGCTCAGAATGCCTTTTATTAAGTTCAGTCTGTTACAGGTTTAAATGGTACGAATATGAATTACAGTACTCTCCACTTTTAATTCCACTTTAATTTTATCATGTTTACAAATTCTCCTTTATAATGAACTAAGAAAAAAATAAACTTTTAGATGCACTTCTTCATGTTCTAAAACGTAAGTGTTAGCTTAGCGTCAAATTTTGGGAAACAATCGGTCAAATGCTATTGTACTTGTGCACAAACTAGGGGTAAACATATCCCTAAAAACACATAGGGGTGATTCATTTTATACTTCTAATTTTGGTTTTAGTGAACAAAGAACTACTTTGACTCTTCTTTATTTTGCTAGTTAGCCACTTTATTTAGAGCAAAAAAAAGCTTGTTAATAAAATGTATTTTCAATTTTTTATTTTATACTGTCAAACTATACTATTCACAAGACATAATATGTTTTTAAAAATTTTCTTATTTTCTTTTAGTGCCTAGAGAGAAAGTCATTTTGCTTACAAATGATAAAAATCTGAGTAACAAAGCATTGGTCTGTGATATTCAGGTCCATACTTGGGATTCTATGTTAAAAGTTTTAAAACCTGATGTTGTGTTTAGAGGTTTGTCTGTTCTTTAGTTTACTACTTTGCATTTTGTTAAAAAATCTAATGCTAATAATGTATTATTATTCATATTAACTAAACATTCTCACTGCTTTTTATCTACAAGTAATTGACAAGTTTTTGCTTTGAAATTTGTATGAGATAAGTTTCCTCTATTTTGAGTTATTATTTTGAGTTAATTTTCTAAATATTTATTGTAGGAGATATGCTGGATAAGAAGTCTTCAAACAGAAGAAAAAGTAATGGTAAACTTGTAAGTATAATTTTAACCTTTTTATATTAATTATTCATCCATAAACTTAAAAGTAACAAAATAACTTGTGCTATATTTTCTCCCTGCCAAAAAAAAAAATTGTTTTATATGCACAAATGAATTACATTGCTTATAAAACTAATGCTTTATTCATACAATGGCTAATTTCATTACAAGTCAAAATTTGAATTATCAGTCGTGAGAATCACTCATTGTTGCCAATGCTTACAAACAAAACATCTTACAGCCAAACCAAGGCAATACATTGCATAAATAAAATGAGATTCTTTCTCATTTCTACTTGAAAACTTCTTCTACTTGAAAACTTCATATTTAGCCATTGTTTTTTAAAACATGCTTTATTTTATAATTTCTTTTCTTTCATTTTAGACTACAGAAACTCAGAAATCACGAAACAGTTGCAATCACACGGAAGAAATATCAGATAAAATGAAAAGTGATATTTATAAACAGGTAGTGTATTGGGACAATGTTAAACTTATATTTTAATTTTTAGCATAGATTGCACTTTTATGATAGAGGTACATGCTCAACTTAAACTTGTATGACTTTACATGTTCTAAAATAAAAGAACGATCTTGGTACATTATATGATATAACTAGAGGAATGCCAGAAACAGGATGAAACTAATCCAAGGGAATAAAATGAAAAATTCAAGAAATTTGAAAAATTTATGCAATGATGAAAAAAAATTATGAAAAATTCAAGAAGTTTGCATTTTAAACAAGCTACACCTCACAGGCATGTTAAGCGCAGTTAGTCATATTGAGTTTCATTATAATGTAACAAAGCTGAAATCCGAAACTTCATCTAGTATAGAATACCTTAACTGTGTATGCGAACTAGTTGCTTTGCTCATGAAGTCTCTGTGGCCTGTGAAATAGTGAAAAAGTGGACCGGCACTGTGTTTGTTGTGTCAACAAGGCAATTTTCATCCACTTTGATCATGCTGGTGCTAGTTAACTGTTCTTCCCTTATTTTCCTTTGGTGTCATGGTTCAGGGTGAACCTTTTTACTGTTCCCCTTTTCTTCAATCCAATTTTTAATTAAACATACTTTGTTGAACATAATTGCATGTTTTTTTTTTTGTAATATTAATGTTTTATTGTGATGTATTTCAACTATTGAAACTTTTAAACTGATATCTGAATAGCTGCAGTACTTTAACTCCATTTTTGTAAATTCTAAAACATAAATAAAAAATTTTAATACTGGAATGGCTGCTCTAACACCAATTTTTGCTCTTAGGGTCCCCCCCCCTCCTTTTATCTTGCTAAAAATCAATAATTTGCCTGCTAAAATTTCAGCTTTCTGTTACAAAGCTTTGAAATTATGCTCCTTAATTTAAATTTTCTGCTCCAAATCTTTTCCAAAGCAAGTCTGACTAAATTAATATGTTTTGTCTTGTGCACAAATTCAGAAGCAATTACTCCAGTAAGTGTCAATGTCTCTTTTTGATGTGTTCCAGGAAATTCATTCTCTAATGTCTACTGCAAGACAACACCTTAAAGACGTTTTACAGCCACTTTTAGAAGCTGAAATGCAAGCTGCGTATGGCGATGTTTGGTAATTTACTCTTAATTTTTATTAAAACATTTATGCACATTGTAAAATTCATTAATTTAATTATTTTCAAAAATCTAATGTATATGGGTTTTTGAATGAGTTTTATAGAGTGGGAGTATTTTTTTTATTTTTTTTTTAATTTACTTATTTCTTAAATTCATGTTAGTTTTTTCTCAAAGAATGTTAATTTTACTGACTGATTTTTATTTTACGTTGCAAACTTCAAGGTAATTAATGTTTTTACTGTCCCTTTTGTGCTTGATTGCATTGTTACAAAAATCTTTTGGTTATTTATGGGCTGCTCCATTTTAATAGATTTATCATTTGTTCTAACACTAAACATCCTACAAAGAGTCTACAATGTTAGATTCTTGTTTCTCGCTATGAATTTTATAAAGAACGCAGACTCTACTTCTGTAAAATGCAATTGAATTTTTAAGGCTTTCAGAAACATTAAATTGCATTTTTTTGAAATAGTCCCATGTTCTTCATGAAATTTGTGCAATGAAGTAAGGACTTTTGATTCTTTGTAAGGTATTTTATGCAACAAGTGGTCCATTTGTTACCCTGAAAATGCCCTTGCTTTAACTATCAAAGTTTAATTTAATATATTTAAAGGCTGAATTTTCACTTTTAAGTAACATGCAAATTGATTTATTAAGTTGAAAAGTCGCTCAAAATGAATTTACAGATTTTTGATCATTTTAAAGAAAACAGTAAAATGAATCAGAAATATATCTTTTTTTTTTTTTTTTTTCTTTTTTATCCCTCAGGTGTGAATTTAAACTTGAAACAAAACTGTTGAAAGGAATATTAGAAGCTATAAAAAAGTAGGTAACTTTTAAAATGATACTGTTCTTTTTCTTTTTTCCTTGTTAAAAAAACAATGCTGATGAAATATATCATGAAAAATGTTGAATTTACAAGAATAAAGGAAATTCTGAGACACTCATAAATAAATTAAGAGTTTGTTTCACATGAGAAAGTTCATAAAAAAGAAAATCTAAAGGCTTAAGTGTTCTTGCATTATCTTAAGATGATATTCAAACTTGCATATATCGTTCATTTTTAAAATTTGAAGCCCTAAGCATGCAGTTGTATTCATTTTACAATAAAATATTTAAAAGTCAAAAACAAATGAGGTTTATTGCGAGTATAGCCTTATTACTTAATAAAGTGGTGCCGGAATTAGTATGGCAGGTATGGTAATTTCCATACCAAAGCATAACTCAGTAATGTGTAAGCATTACAATTTCATCTTACAGTATCTAGTCAAAGCAAATGAAGCAGCTGTAATTTAATCTACATCTCTTAAACTGGAAATTTTTTTTATGTACGTATATTACCAATAAATTTTCTTTTAAATCAAGTTTTGCTTTAATTTTTCTTTATTTACATTTCAAACTTTCTCAATGTTTAAAATAATATTTTTTGTGCTCTAAAATGTTTCTATGTTTTAACGAAGGAATATCACTTTAATTCCTTTCTTGTACTATGTTTTTCTTAATCCCTTATAAAGTTGTGTTAAAATTTTAGTTCTGTATCTTATGCAAGAGCATGAGCCTGTCGTATGTGACAGTGAGTTACTTTTTTTCTATTGATTTGTTAAAAATGTGTTTTTATTTAACTGTCTTCTGATATTTTCATCATATTTAGAAATTACATTTGAGCTACATGCAGGGGTGCCCCCCCCCCCCCAAAAATTAAAAACCCTATTGTGCTTTTTATTCCTCTTTTTTATTTTATTTCTTTTTAATACCATTTATTTATTTTTTAAATATTATTTATTTATTTTTTAAACAGTATTTATTTATTTTTTTTAATTAAAACTATTATTTTTTTAAATATATTATTAATTTTTTAATAGTACTAATCATGTGCAGAGTAGAATCGTTTTTTTTTTCTTCCAGGCATTCCAAGCACCCACACACACACAAAATAAATAAATAATAATAAAGAAACAACTTAAATTAAAAAAAAAATAAAATGATGAATAATTTACATTAAAAAAATCAGTAAATAATTTAATTAAAAAAATAAATAACTAATTTAAATAAATAAATAAATTAGTTTTAAAAAGTCCCCCCCCCCCCCATTTTGATGGCGCAACTTGCACCATAATCCACCCCTGTGGGCACCCCTGGCTACATGGATTCATAGTTATTTTGTCGCAAGTTAATTGGAAGATTTTTTTTAGTGTAATTTTTAATTTTTATGATTCTCTTCTTGCACTACTTTAACATTTACTTTGATATTAAATTCATTATTACAGATATTGGAAAGCGGTGTTTTCTTTTCACTTTTCTGAAAAAGACAGACGAAAATTTGAGCTGTTATATCAGAAATCAAATCAACCTGAGGGTGAGTTCTTGTTGTATTAAGATGTTTTTTATTTTATTTACTTATTTGGTGAGGGAAGGAAACTTGTTTAATATAGCAAAAAAAAAATAATAATAATAAGTAGCTTTATCAAGAGAAAGTATAAAGAATTATTGCTCTTCAGGAAAATGTTGAACACAAATATGTAGTTGGTATTTTCAAAAAGAAATAAAGGGTTTTCAACTTTAAATCCTCCCCTTTCTTTTTGGTGAATTGAAACATAAAATTTTGTAGACTGCGTATATGGCTTTACTCTCAGAGAGTAACTGTTTGAAAGTTTTGACTTTACTGCAGTTTGTAAGCGAATAAAATCATCCTCCTTTCTACCCCAAAGTTAATGGAGTAAATGGAAACACCCCATTTATTTGATACATGTAAATAATCCCACTGTACACAATCAGTTTAGAAGCTTAAAAGTTCTAACCCTATAATAATCTGGTTATGTATGACCTGCTGATACCTCGAAGTGTAACCTGACATCATTTGAAAACAAAAATCCTGCAAAAAATTTAATTATTCATTGAATTTATTTAAAATTCATCTAACAAAAGTCAAATGTCTTTTCAACTATAAGCTGGTTTCTTTTAATTGAAATAGGGGTTCTGTATGTGGTTCTCTATAATTTTGTGCCAATCATAGTTGCAATATTTCCTCTTTTTTTGTATCATAAAGGTATTTCTTTATTGCATATAAATGGGTCATCAGATCTCTGTTGCTTAACCTGATATCGAGATCCCACTGTACAATTTCAGTCTTTTTTTCATATAGGGAACTGTTGCATTCAAAAGTTATCTCCATATATTATTTCTCTAAGCCGAATCCTATACCCGGTCGAAACTCGCTCATTTCTTTATCGAATTGCAAGAAAATTTATGATTTTGAAGCTTATCCCGCTGGCTATTGACGAAAATTAGACCCACCCTCTAAAAAGTGTCGGTTCGTTTTTTATTCGAACTTCAATTTTTGGGCACAAAATTGACTCTATCTAGCGAAATAATTGTCGTATCGTCTCCATTTTGATTTCATTCGAAAGATTTAAAAAAATGCGTTCTTTAGAACGTTTCTCCGCTAGCGCCGCGTAACGAGAATCTCGAAAATCCACGTTTAAGCGACTTATAAGCGATTGAAGTTTGAAAAAGTTAAATTTTTTGCTCAACTGTCAAAATCGTTACATTGTTGTTCAAATCAATTTTAAATGCGACATTTCAAGCCAAGGCTTAGCTCGGTAAACCTTTGTTGTAACTTTTATTGTTTCAAAATACTATGGTAGTTTTGCGATAACGTTAGTATTTAGTTTAGTAGTAGCCTTGGGTATATTTGATTTTAATATAGGGTATCACTTTTGTAGTATTTGTAAAAGTGAACATGTCTTTGATCTCTTTGAAAAGTTATCAGAACGACGGCAGTAGATGGCGATGTTGTGCAAATGAAGCCAATAAAAATTGTCATATTAAATTTTAAGTTTAGAGTTTTTTTTTTTTTTTTTTTTTTGCGGAATTCCGCACGGGTCACCTAGTTCTTCCATGTTCTGATAGTGTGTGGTTCTGTTTTTACTTACTGGTTGATTGTTTGGTTATTATAAATGAAATAGTTAAGTTTACTTCCTGCTTCAAAAGGAACAAATGGAGGATTTGTTCTAAAAATTATTGTACATAAACAAGGAATAATGTATTTTGTAATACAACCTTCATTGAAATATTATTTTTTATCTTTGGCAGTTATTTCGTACTTTCAAAAAAATATGAAAAATTTTCACCTCAAAAAATCATGGGGCAAACAAAATATTTTTTTTATGAAAAATATTCTATTCAACGATTAACAGTAATTTTCATCAAATGGATGCATAAATAAACGAAAAAAAAAAACCATTAATAAAAAAATAAACGAATCTGTAAATAAATGAGTGAATAAAATAGAGAATGAATAAGAAAATGAGTAAATGATTAAGTAAATAAATGCATGTAAATAAATTAATAAATGAAAAAAGATATACGTGATTTAATAAATGAATGAATAAGTAAACAAAATGAACTACTTCACTTTGCCCTCAGGGTACTTGAAAAATTACATTGAACCTTTAAAATTAAAAAAAAATGCCTAATATAAACAAAATAAGGACTGCACTGGACATCAGTAAATCTCCATTGATAGTTTAAATGCTAATTACAAAATTTTTATCCTTTTTTCATAGCAAGAAATATTTTTGAAAAACCATGAGTATTACAATAAAGGTATCTAATTTAAAAATGGCCTGTATAATTTTTTTCATTGATCTTGGGAACTACTTATTTTTTGACAGGAATCAACTACATGATTTGGAACTTAGTTGAAGTATTGCTAGATAGGTGTTGCTGCAAACTGTGAAAATATTTTACCATTTCACTTTGCCCCGCTATTTCACATTCCCCTATATTAAAATTCTCCTACATTATTAATATTATCATGTCTTGCGATGAGCTGATATGATGTACTAAAATTTACTGCTTTTTGATTTTGCAGGATTCTATGGAAATAAAGAGGAGTGCCTTATGATTTTGTCTGATATTGAAGATATATTTCTGCAGATAAATCGGCATTGGCCTCATATCAATCCCTGTGTAGAGAAAATACAAAATATTAGAGCTTCCTGTGTTGCAGCATTTGGCAATTATAAGGGAGTTGAAAAGTAAGTTTACTTAATATTTTGTGGAATAGCTTCTTAAGTTATAAATTATTCTCAAGTAGATTTTGCTGCAGAAATATTGTTACAAATTTTGTTTATAGTGGTAATTTTTTATACTGCTCTTTTCTCCATTTGTTAAATTTGCTGTTAATCCCATTAATGTTTGTTTAAAATTATCAGTTATGTTGTTATTTTACCTCTAAGTTGTTTTTCCCACTTTGCATCATGTTAGGCGAGAAATCGCATGGTGTAGCCAAGCTTGGGGAGTTTTGGCGACATTTCCTGTAAATACTTCTTTATAATTATAGACGACTCTCTCGTAACATTTGCAGATTGTATGTTGTTCCCCAACAAAAATTCTTGAATTAAATCACTCGAAAGTCGTAGAGATGTCCTTGACAAATATAAAATACCCATGTAGAGATGGATTTTTTTAGTTCTGAGTAGACTTGTTGTATTATTCTCCTTGCAATGGAATTTTGAATTACTGCTTCGCGCATGTCGGAGTTAATTATGTGGTATTCAGTTAAGTGAACTGTTATTTTTGATATTTGACTAATTGCTGGGTGTTTAGCAATTGTTACCTGCCCTACTGTAAACAACTGTAAATACGGTTGACTCTCCCGTTATCTCGAAGTACTAGGGACCAAGAAAAATATTCGACATAGCCGAAGTTCAAGTTACTGAAAATTTAAAATTATTTCTTTTATAAGACACTTGGAATAGTCATTAGAAAAACGCACAAATAAATTCACAGAAAAGAACAAAAACTTCACGTTGTTTTTCCGGAAGTGCAATATAAATAGAACTTCATTAATAAAATTCATTAAAAAATATCGTTAAAAAAATTGCTTTTTCTTTGCACATTTTTGTAGCAGTTGAGCATTCAACAGCTCTACTATTAATTGAATTCCTTTAAGTGAGGAATTTAACTGGTTTCAGGGGTCAATCTAGAGAGAAATTAGGTCCGTTAAAGGACCCTTCACAAAATTCAGGCACTCAAAAAAGGACCCTTCACAAAATTCAGTCACTCAAAAAAGGACCCTTCACAAAATTCAGGCACTCAAAAAAGGACCCTTCACAAAATTCAGTCACTCAAAAAAGGATCCTTCACAAAATTTAGGAACTTAAAAAGGGATTCTTCACAAAATTCAGTCACTCAAAATTGGAGCTTTCACAAAAATCCCTTTTCAAAACAGACTCTTCACAAAAATCCGAGTTTACGGAACGATTGGGAATATTTTTTGCCGTAACTATTTTTCACAAAATTGGGAATTAGTTTCCACGAAATTCTGAACTATTTTTCACAAAATTCAAAAAATAGGACCTTGGTCAAATATCCTGGATTGACCTCTGAAGCCTTCTCCTGGAGGGTACACTGCATGAAGATAATTTCCACTTATTCAATAGGGGAAGGATGAGTCATGGGAATGCCTTGTATTGCTAATCCCTCTTCAAACTCTATTTTCATGTCCCCTTTAATACTACATTCTAACATAGCCACTAAAAAGAACTTACCTTTAAATAACTGCGCATAAAATGTTAAATAGCAAGCATATTTTAACCTTTTCTCTTGTCTATAGTTGACTGGGGGGGGGGGGCATGTTAATTAAACTATGGTCTCAATAAAGGCAAAATTGCTCCCTTACTGAGGCAAAGCATAAAAATGACAGTAAAATTTCTACCAGACATTAAAAGGTCAAGTAGTTGGATGGAATCACTTCTAAAAATGGAATAAGCAAAAATTAGGACACTAAATGTTTCAAAAAGGCTGCCTGGAACTTCGAGATAAGCAGAGTGACTTCGAGTTTACGGGAAAAGCGAAGTCGAGATGTCAACTGTATTTGTAAATACATTTATTGTGTTTTTATCAAGATGGGAATTTTTCTTTTAAGAAAGGTGCAACAGACTTGTTACAATATTAATCATCTTTTGCTCAAATTCAATTTTATTTTATTTTCTAAGCGAAAGATTTGAAATACTTACATGTGTATTACAATTTTTGAAAGAAAAAAAAACTAATCATTTTTGAACTAATGATTTACTATCTTAATTTCAGCTCTGTTTTGGTTGTAGAAGCACAAAGTGTTTTTTCCTTGTTTGAACACAATTGGTCTGTGCTTAATCAGCTATGGTGAGTGAAACTTACTGCTTTTCTTACCATTAAGTGTTTTTTTTTTCTTCTTAGATCTTGTACTTTAAGTTAGTTACCTCCTGTTATTTCTTTAACCGTTTTTCTTTACCACACTGAATATGGCTCGTTTCTTTATCAAATTCCATAATTTACTCCTTATTTTAATTTTTTCTGCCCCGTAATGGACGAAGGCGCCCATATGCCTTGGGCCCCACAATGGCCAAACAGCCTGAAAAAAATTCCACCCCCTTCCAGATCTAACAAGCGTGAACTCGGGCCGTGTGCGGAGGATAAGACAGGTGATGTGGGGGACAATGAGAGTGAAGTGCATAAACTGCGACGAAGTTTCACTTCATCTTGAAATTTTCTCATTGCTACTCTTCTTGCTTCAGAAGAAGAGCCGCTTTTTTTCTACCTTAAGATTTTAGATTTTAGATTGATTATTTTGGAATGGTAATCGAAATAGGAAGGTATTAGCGCTAGAAGAAATTAATGCCATACTTTTCAATTCTGATTCTTATGGTTCAGATATTGAACATGAAGATTTCGTTAAAAATGGTGTATCTATTGTTTGTTCTGCAAATGCTGTCAATTCAGAAAGTGACTCAGAAAATGAAGAATCTTCAGTTGAAGAAGATAATGGGAGTTTTACCTGGTGTAATAAAGGTTATAAAGAAAATGACCGAAAAAGCTTTTGCTCTATAAGTTGGATCAGAAGAAATTGATAACTTTAAGTTACTGTTCACAGATGAAATGATAGAAAGCGTTCGAAGAAACACTAACAGTTATACTGAATTCACCTGCGGACAAGAGAGGAAAACTAGGCAGTAACTGGAAACCAGTGGAGAATCTAAATGAAATGTGAGCATTCATGTCAATACTGCTCGTTATGAGTTTAGTCAGAATGTCCAAGCTTAGGGACTATTGTACGGCAAATAGAATTTCAGGCCATGACCTGATAAAGCAAATAATGCCGAGAAATTGCTTTTTTTAAATACTACAGTATTTTCATCTTTCGACACAATTACAAGAGATTGAGAGAGGAAAAGAAGGCTTTCATTTTTTTTCCAAAAACTGGAACCAATGATTTCGGAGTTGAGAAAAAAATTTCAGGTTAATTTCAACCCATATAAAGAAATGGCAATTGACGAAACTCTTGTCAAATACAAAGAAGGTTGAAAATAGTGCAATATATGCCCCTAAAAGATGCAAAAAGAGGAATTAAATTTGGATGCTCTGTACATCATACCTAGGATATGTGTACAATTTTAATAAATACAGAGGAAAAAATGATCAAGTACCAAGATCTAACAATGGGCTCGGATGAGATGTTGTGATGAACTTAAGTAGTGCACTAAAAGAAAAGTACCACACCCTCTATTTGGATCGTTTTTTTTTTTTTCCAGCTTTGACTTGCTCCGGGATTTATTTAAAAAGGGAATATATGCTTGTGGAACAGTTCCCTGAAAAATCGTAAAAAGGTGCCCATTATAGCAAAAAATGTTCAACTGGAAGAACAAGAGCAAAGTGCTGTTTTCCAGTGTAATGAAGAGTCTAAAATGTTTTGTCTGGATGGCCAAAATCAAATTAGTTTGCTCTCTACAAATGTTGATTGCAGCCTAAGCCAAGTACAGAGGCGAAAAAGTAGTGAAATAAATGAAGTTACATGTCCTGAACCATTCAAACTGTATAATTGTTTTGAAAATGATGATTCACAAATAAATATGCAATTAAATAAAAATCTGGTGTGAACCCCACACTACTTCCTTTTACGTAGTAAGAAAGATAATAGTTCAAATATTTGCACCCATAGTTTACCACGAAACAATGCAAAAAATGTTTTACAATGGTTAATTTTCTAAATATCGTCGATTTTAACAACATTCCGTGGGTTTTTCGCAAAATAGCGCCAAATTGAACCCAAATTCAAAAAAAAAAAAAAAAATTTGCAAAATTTGTCGCCAACTTGGCGTTGTGTTGCCAAGCTGGCGTCAAACAGCAACTAAAAGCTTGGCGATATATCGCCAAGTGGTCGCGCAAATTCATATCACAACACTGATTTACTCCAAAAAAGGGGTAAAAGACCCCCTTGGGAACATTCGAATGCAACCACAAGGGGAGGTGCACAACTAGACTCACCTCAGAGCCTACATACCAAACGAGAAGCTTCTACGGCATATAGTTTTTGAGTTATATGACAGACAAACATACATACATACCTACATACACACGTCACGAGAAAACTCGTTATAATTAAATCAGGGGTGGTCGAAAAGAATTTTTCGGCTGGCTAGATGTTGGTTAGGTATATATGCAAGTGCTGACAGGTCGAAAAGACTACTCAACATTCATTAAGGGGTGAGCAAAATCAATATTTAAACCCAAATTTGAGTGAATTTTTTTTCACGATCACAATACTTCCTTTACTACGTAAAAGGAACAGCTTGTAGCGCTTTAATTCATGTTTTCCTCTCAAATGATGAGTGAAATGATTTTTTTTTCGAAAGTCGTTCATAGTGTTTTTTGCCAAGATTATATATTATGCTTTAAACTTAAACCA
This sequence comes from Uloborus plumipes, assembly GCA_038373865.1. NCBI lineage: Eukaryota > Metazoa > Arthropoda > Arachnida > Araneae > Uloboridae > Uloborus > Uloborus plumipes. The sequence goes on along the minus strand of JAXGGA010004074.1, from coordinate 40,934 downwards.
GGCGCTTTAGAACTTCGTTTTTTCAATGCATTAATAATAAAAACATTTCCAATGTTCAAGTGACTGCAGCAAAAAGACTTCCTAGTGCCCGTGGTGGGCATACCCAGTAAATTGATATTTGGATAGCTCCTGATATGATCATATTCATACAGTAAAATCCTGTTAGAACAAACTGTTGTTGAATTCAAGCAATGTAATATAAGTTAAATCAAGAGTAAAAATTAACTATGCAGAGACTGATATTTCATTGTTTTGGTATATGTTGTAATGGGATTTCACTGTATTAGATTTATTTCCATTCAGAATATTTTCTCTTGAGGTTCCTGCCTTTGGTATGTTTTTCTGCACTAACTATATTCATATTTGTCTTTTCCTCCCTAGTGGAATAATTATGGATTACTGTGACATTCCCCATGATTTCCAATATGAAAAATCGGCTCAATTCCCTCCACAAACAGCATTTCGTGAATTAATGTGCAATCTTTATCCTGGTGTTCATGAGCTTAAGCAATTGATGTCAAAGTAAGTAAATGTTTGGATACTTTCAATTAAGTCTTTTTTTCTATAATGCAAATAATTGCAATATGCTTTAAGAAAACTTTGAATTATGTTCAGGTGTTGGCGTCAGTTCACCATTTTTGCCTCTTGTCATCAAATGTCATCAAGCCTATCAAAAAAAATCCGAACTTAAAATTTTAAAAGTCATTTGTAATTTATAGTCTTCAGTTATTTCACCTGATGCTAGAATTGAACTTAGCCTAGGATTTTTGCAAAATTAAAAATTCTTATGTCACCTGCTGTAAGTAATTAATAATATTGGAACAAATTTTGAAAAAAAAAAAAATGTTCTTTGCGAACCCCCTAGGGTCCAACATAATTTTTTGCCAAATTTCAGGGCTATTGATGCTATTTACTGTCCTGGACATAGGACAGTCACAGACTCAATGAAAAGTGATGAAATGCCAAATTAACAAATTGCAGTTTATTGTGCACAAATTAGCTTTCTTTTTAAAAACAATGAATATAATAAAGCTACTAAAAGTAAAAATGCTTAATTTCATTAATTTTTTTTTCCAAAACCAAAGCAACCATCAACAGATACCACAATGGAAAAAATGAACTCTAAAAACTCCTACCCAAGAATGAAAATTGAAAATTTTGAATTTAATGTTCTTTCTTACTACACTCTCCTCTTTTGCTTTTTTTTCCAAAGCATTTATTACAAAAAAAAAAACGTGCAACACCATTTTTCCTCTCTGAAAGTAGAGCATACACAGGTTTTCCATTGTTTCTCTGAAAGTATGGCTGCCTACTGACTATAATTCTGGAGAATAATTCTGTATTTCTGTTTCTAGGGTTGTGGAAGCTGTTACTGACAACCGACCATGTACAGATGTGTTCAAAAAGTTTTTTAAAGCCTTAACAGAGTTTGTTCCTTCTTTGGGAGTGAAGGTATGAGTTTAATTCTTATGAGTTTAAACTTAATGTATATATTTAATGCATTATGCACTAAATTATAAATGTCTAATATTTTGAAATATAATATAGGTGGACATCCCAGAATTTCCTAACATTTCTTGGAGAGCATTAGAAAAATTCTGTACAGTTCCTCAGAATAGGTAAGTTTCATGTTTACAAAAATTTGAAAGAAAATATATGTTAGTAATATGAGTACACAAAATGTTTTATGTCAAACTCTTTAAATATAATGCTACCTGTTTTTGCCCTTCCCTGAACCTTGTAGAAAAGCTTTAATTGATATACATAGTGACTAACCCTCTGGGTTTGTTCAGGATACCCCCCAAATTTCAATCCCTTTTCCTGAAATTTCCTAATAAAGTAAATATCTCTCAAATTTTCAGCACAACAACAAAATTCCATGTTTCAGGGATTAGAAGTTCTGGAGAAATCCAAGTGATTAAACAATTGCTGTCGAAAAACCGAACCTTTTTATAAACAAGTATGAAAATTGTCCTGCCAGATTTCTGATTGCCGAAATTACGGTCCTGTTCAGGCTCAGTTTATAAAATCCTTTCTATCTTTTGAAAATCCCTTTTTCTCTCAAAATTTTGTTGCTAACTTTATTTATGCAAGATCTCACTAATTTTGCACTTCAGTCTATCTAATTTTCTTCGTTTAATGTAGGAAGCTCTGGATTTGCATTCTAGTTTTATTTTTGGTTTTCCTTTAAATTGCAAAATTATTATCAAACTAATCAGTTTTTAGCCTGCTTATTGTAAAGTGCAAGTTTGCTGAAAAAATCGCACCTAGGTGTCATGAAAAATGACTTTTCAACTGAACGAAAATGATATGTGAAAATTACATATTAGATTACTGCTAGCCTCAGCACTCAAAAAGGAAAAGCATTAAACATAAAACAATGTTTTATCATTTTTGTCTTCCTCATTATAGCAACATTATCTGGGTTATCAATATTCAGTAGTTCTTCATTTGACTAATAAAGAACATTCGCTATTAAAGTGTATTAGTTTCTTGTATAACAGAAGAGCTAACAAATATAATTAAAATTATTAAAACTAATTCCCTTGTTGTTACTTTACTTTTTCTATAGGTCTGTTATTCTTAAAATGTTTTTATAGTGCCACCTATATGAATATTGAAATTTTTTAGTTTCAGATTTAGCTTTTGCAAGGTTATGTTTTTAATTTTTGTCTTCTTTTTTAGGGAAATGATAGAAAATGGACTAAAGCAGTTATTAGTGTTTCATGAAAAACTAGATAAAGCTGTAACAGTTATCATGTCTACAAAGAAAAGAAATGATTGCCAACATGATGAAGAACGTATGATGTGCGATTAGGGTGATTTTTAATTATTAAACATCCCATTGCCATTACAGATGTAAATAGTTTATCATTAATGTTTATATATCATGTTTTATACAAATAAATTATTTGTTTTCCTAAACATTTTGTTTAAAAAATCATTTTCTCACATTTACATTCTCTTAACAAATACGGCTCATATTCAAAACATTAGGGATATCTATATATATATGTAAAGATGACGGTGTTCGTTCGTTTGTAACCGCTGGCCAGAGGCACCAACAGACCTGAAACTTGGCCCAAAAATTCGGACGTATCCCAGTAAAATGCACCTCGAAAGCCAGATTCTAAATTTCGAATTAGTTATTTTTAAATTAATTAATTAATTAGTCTCATTTTTGGTGTATCTGCCATAATTGAGGAGGGAAAACCTTCCCCCACCCCAAAACATATATCACTGGAACGGTTTTTTTTTTTTCTGAAAAAGAAAAGTTTTTGCAAGTTTCTGTCCATAATTAGACCAGGAGATATTAATTAATCAAATTTAGCCAATTTTCAAGGCTTAATTATATACGCAATACTGAAACACTAGGTCCATTTTCCTGATCAGCTGCTCTTTTGTCCCTGAAGTTACTTTGTGGTTTAAATTTGCGTATAGATTTAAGCCTTGAAAATTTATTCAATTTGAATGATTAATATCTCCTATTTCTTTCTTAATTTTCTGTCTTTTTGATTTATTTGGCGAATTGATTTAATCTTTAACATAACTTTAAGTAGAATTTAAAAGGTTGTGAAGCGCATTTGAACTAAAGGATATAATAAATTTACTTCAGGGGGGGGGGTTGAAATGAATTTAAATTTGTTCAGTTGACTTCCTCAAAATTCGGTATTACCGAAAATATCAGAATGGAACAATTATTTTTAAAAATTTAGTGATGGCTATTCAGTTACTCCTCGTATTTGGCTTCGTAATGTTTAGCAACAATTGGGATATTTACAGCCAGTGAAAAACTACTCTCTCCAAATCAAAGAAAATGCTCTGGAAAGGAACAGTAGTTGTTTGCAGTCTAAAGAGTATTTTATTGCATGTTTAGAACATGTATTTAATGCCGCCATCACTAAATTTTAATAGTTCCATTCTGGCATTTTCGGTAACACCGCTATGCAGTTTCTCTTCGTATTTGGTGTCCTAAAGTTTGGCAACAATCGGGAAAATTACCAATCCTCCCAGCCAGTGAAATCTTGCTTATTTCAAGGTCACTGTTAGATTGTAATCACTTCAAAGAGATGGTGCGAAAGACATTATCTTTCTTGCCTTTTAATGTTCACATTAAAGTCATGGAAGAATGATTGAGGCTTATCTACCTGACACAATGGGTTCCCTATGTTAATAGATTTAGTTTTGGCGACCAATTTTACATTGAAATTACGGTTAAATCGGTGAATTATGTTAAATTTCAAGGGCAATATTGCTGTGTTCGTTGAGAGTTTTCGAAAACCTTGGCACTACAGTTGTGTCATAAGTTCCATTGAAACGTAAAAATTTCGCTAAAAATGAATAAGTTCGTCACACACACACGCGATAAGAAGAAAAGTCTTAAGAGTGAGTTAAACTTAATTCAGTTAACTTCCTTTACATTTATTGCACTGGCATGGCCGTGCGGGTACTGCTAGTCTATATATATAAAAATGACTGTGTTCGTTTGTTTGTACGTTTGTAACCGCTGGCTAGAAGCACCCCCAGACCTGAAACTTGGCCCAAAAATTCAAACGTATCTCCGTGTGATGCACCTCGAAAGCCAAATTCTAGATTTCGAATTAGTTTTTTTTAAATTAAATAATTAGTATCATTTTTGGTGTATCCGCCATAATTGAGGGGGGGGAACCTTCCCCCACCCCAAAACATTATATATCGCTGGAAAGGGGTTTTTTTCTGAAAAAGAAGTTATAGCACGTTTCTGTTTGTTAATTAGGACAGGAGATCAAATTTAATCAATTTTCAAGGTCTAACTCTGTACGCAAAACTGAAACACTAGAGCCATTTTCCAGATCAGCTGCTCTTTTGTCCCTGAAGTTACTTTGCCGTTTAAATTTGCGTAGCGCATTTGAACTAAAGGATATAATAATTTTAGTTCAGAGGGGTCGGAGGGAATTTAAATTTATTCAGTTGAATTCCTCAAAATTCGGTGTAACCAAAAATGTCCGAATGGAACTATTATTGTTAAAAAATGAGTGATGGCTATTCAGTTACTCTTCGTATTTGGCATCGTAAAGTTTAGCCACAATCGAAAAATTTACCAAGCCTTCCAGCAAATGAAACACTACTTTCTCCAAATCAAAGAAAAAGAAAACACTCTGGTAAGGAACAGCAGTTGTTTGCAGTCTAAAGAGTATTTTATAGCATGTTTAAAACATATATTTGATGTTGCCATTACTAAATTTTTAATAGTTCCATTCTGACATTTTCGGTAACACCGCTATTCAGTTACTTTTCGTATTTGGCGTCCTAAAGTTTGGCAACAATCGGGAAATTTACCAAACTTTGCAGCCATTGTTGCTTATTTGAGGGTCACTGTTAGATTGTAATCACTTCAAAGAGATGGTGCGAAAGACATTATGTTTCTAACCTTTTAATGTTCACATTAAAATCATGGAAGAATGGTTGTGGCTGAGCTACCAGACACAATCGGTTCCCTATGTTAATAAATTTAGATTTGGCGACCAATTTTACATTGCAATTACGGTAAAATCGGAGAATTATATTAAATTTCAAGGGCAAAATTGCTGTGTTTGTAGAGATTTTTCGAAAATCTTGGCACTACAGTTGTGTCAAAAGTTCCATTGAAACGTAAATATTTAGCTAAAAATAAATAAGTTCGTCACACGCACACACACACATGAAAAGAAGAAAAAAGTCTTAAAACTAAAATAATCCTGCCATTGGACACTACAAACTATAAAATGTCATTAAAAGTGTCATCTATGTATATAAAGATGACAAGCTCTGTTTGTTTATTTGTATGTACGTTTGTAACCGATGGCCAGAAGCCCCCACAGCACCTATCGACCTGAAACTTGGCACAAAAATTTGAATGCATCCCGTGAAATGCACTTCGAAGGCCGAATTCTAAATTTCAATTTATATTTTATTAAATTAATTAATTAGTTTCATTTTCGGCATATCCGGCAAAATGGAGGAGACCCCCCCCCACTCCGCCAAACATTATACATCGTTGAAAAGGGCTTTTTCTGAAAAAGAAAAGTTATAGCACGTTTCTCTAGGTTAACTAGAACAGGAGATATTAATTAATCAACTTTAGTCAATTTTCAAGGCTTAACTCTATACGCAAAACTGAAACACTAGGTCCATTTACTAGACAAACTGCTCTTTCAGTGGTTTAAATTTGTGCATTGAGTTAAGATTTGAAAATTGACTAAATCTCCTGTTACTTACTTAACTCAATGTATTTTTGATTTATTTGGCGCATTATGATTTAAACTTCAATATGACTTTTAGTGGAATTTAAAAGGTTGTGGAGTACATTTGAATGAAAGAATATAATAATTTTACTTCAGAGGGTTGTTGTGAATTTAAATTTATTCAGTTGACTTCCTTTACATTTTTTGCACGGTGCATCGCCGTGCGGGTACTGCTAGTCTATATATATAAAGATGACGGTGTTTGTTCGTTTGTTTGTAACCGCTGGCCAGAAGCCCCCAGAGCACCTACAGACCTGAAACTTGACTCAAAAGTTCGAACGTATCCCAGGAAAATGCATCTCGAAGGCCAAATTTTTAATTTCGAATTAGTTATTTAAAAAAAAATTTAATTAATATCATTTTTGGTGTATCCGCCATAATTGAGGGGGGGGGACCTTCCCCCACCCCACAACATTATATATCACTGGAAAGGGTTTTTTTTTCTGAAAAAGAAAAGTTGTAGGACGTTTCTGTCTGTTAATTAAGACAGGAGATATTAATTAATCAAATTTAACCGATTTTCAAGGCATGACTCTGTACGCAAAACTGAAACACTAGAGCCATTTTTCAGATCAGCTGCTCTTTTGTCCCTGAAGTTATTTTGTGGTTTAAATTTGCGTATAGATTTAGGCCTTGAAAATTTATTCAATTTGAATAATTAATATATCTTGTTACTTACTTAACTTTCTGTCTTTTTGATTTATTTGGCGAATTGATTTAAACTTTAACATGACTTTAAGTGGAATTTAAAAAGTTGTGAAGCGCATTTAAACTAAAGGATATAATAATTTTTCTTCAGAGGGGGTTGGAGTGAATTTAAATTTAATCAGTTGACTTCCTCAAAATTCGGTGTTACCGAAAATGTCAGAATGGAACTATTATTGTTAAAAAAATAGTGATGGCTATTCAGTTACTCTTCGTATTTGGCGTCGTAAAGTTTGACCACAATCGAGAAATTTACCAAACCTCCCAGCCTGTGAAACGCTACTTTCTCCAAATCAAAGAAAAAGAAAACGCCCTGGAAAGGAACATTAGTTGTTTGCAGTCTGAAATGTATTTTATTGCATGTTTAAAACATGTATTTAATGCCGCCATCAGGGACGTCATTTCGAATTTTTCCGGGGGTGGGGGGGCACAGGGTGCATACACAATGTAAAATTTACCAAAAAGAGGCAAAAACCACGCCCACATATATGCCAATACATTGATTTCCCAAAGTCAGGGGAGGGCAATTGCCCCCCCCCCCCCCTAAATGACGGGCCTGGCCGCCGTCACTAATTTTTTTACAATAATAAATCCATTCTGACATTTTTGGTAACTCCGCTATGCATTTACTCTTAGTATTTGGCGTCGTTAAGTTAGGCAACAATCGTGAAATTTACCAAAACTCCCAGCCAGTGAAATCTTGCTCATTTGAGGGTCACTGTTAGTTTGTGATCACTTCAAAGAGGTGTAGCGAAAGTCATTATATTTCTTGCCTTTTAATGTTCACATTAAAATCATGGAAGAATGGTTGTGGCTGAGCTACCTGACACAATCGGTTCCCTATGTTAATAAATTTAAATTTAGCGACCAATTTTGCATTGAAATTACGGTTAAATAGGTGAATTATATTAAATTTCAAGGTAAAAATTGCTGTGTTCGTTGAGAGTTTTCAAAAATCTTGGCACTACAGTAGTGGCAAAAGTTCATTGAAACCTAAAAAGTTCGCAAAAATATATAAGTTCGTTACACGGACACACGAAAAGAAGAAAAATTCTTTAAAACTAAAATAATCCTCTCAATGAACACTACAAACTGTGAAATGGCATTAAAAGTGTCATCTATATATTTTAAAAGGTCGTGGAGCACATTTGAATTAAAGAATATAATAATTTTACTTCAGAGGGTTGGAGTTAATTTAAATTTATTCAATTGACTTTCTTCACATTTTTTGCACGGCCATGGCAGTGCGGGTACTGCTAGTTTTTTGTACAAATTGAAAATATTGCTTGGTATTGTAGTGTCTTTGATGCAAATATGCAAACGACAACTTTACTAAGCACTTATTGTAGATTAAACTTTTATTTATTTTCTTAAAATGAATATCCTATTTGAAAAAAATAATAGAAAAGAATATGTTTTGAAAATTCAAAATATTAGAATATTTCACATTAATTCTCTTATAACTACCACCAATTCATAACTCGTGGCAGTATTGATTAAATAAAAATGGTTTTATTTAAAATCAATATTCGTTTTAAAGTTATTGCTTTTTCGAATAGAAGTGAGTCATATGAGTGATATTCCTGAATCTATGAAATTTCCTATGGTGGATTTGTATCAGCAGGGTAAAAATCAATCATTGTTCATAAACAAGCGTTAGTAAAATACTAACACAAAAAATAATTGCCCAAAACATCCGCAAGAGATGAGAGGAAACTGAATCAGGTAGTTGAGAAAACTCATGTTAAAAGTGGGTCTTGCACTGATAAAATGGAAAGAAGGAGGACGTGAAGCTTCGGTATTGACATCATTAAAGTATCTCCTTTTGTAAATCAAGACATTTATCGAACAAAGAGGACTGGAAAAAATATTATTTAATGACAGAAGTGTGTTCTGTGTTTCATATGGTGAATAAGGAATTCAAGTTTGGAGAATGCAGCCAAGAAGCATTTAAAAGTCGATTGATGTCGGATATTTGCTAGTGCCATGTCATGGTTTGTGATTCGGCTCCATGAGTGCAGTAAGACCTAGAAAGTTATACATTGTTTACAAAAAGGGTAGCTCTGTGATATATCAAGTAGTATTAGAATATTACAGGATTCCATCATCAGAAAATTTACTTTATAGATCAGTTTTTATCATTCAACAAGATTTAATTTCACCACATATCTTGGTATCATCCGAGATAAGTAGAAAACAGAGGTCAGAGATAGCTGGCAACCCTGCCCCTTAACAAGTTCTTGGAACTATGATGTACCCCGGTCCCCGTTTGTTTGTTCCTTAGACTTTGATATGAGTTTTTTTTAATTAAATTGCATCATTTTTCCATCGTGCATTTCAATGTTAGTTGTTTTGCTACTTGGTCAGTTATTTCATACATTTAAAGTTTAATATTTTTATGAAAATATACTGTATTTTGTGTTATAGCTTACTGAAAAAAGAAATAAGCACAAACATGAATGTGTTCCCTCTTTTTCCAATATTCATAGGTTTTGGGTAGCAAGTATTTGACGCAGTCAAAATATATTTTCATTTAAATTTGTTTCAAAGATTTTTAAACATGATATTATCAACCTAAAATATTATAGCTTTTGGTAATAAAACCAATACAAGCTAAGAAATATTTTAAGTCCCAGCAATGAACACCTCTTTCATTTAAATAGCTGAATATTATGAACAACAATTGTTATGATCATGCAGATGATGCAGTTTTCGGCCCTCGTGAAAATTTCCATTTTAAACTTATTATTAGAAACAATCTATTTATTTTTTTAAAATAGACTATTTATTGTTTGAATAATATAATACTCATGCAGCATGGGAGATGATGCACATTCATCAAAGTTGCATCTGATTTAGGTCCCAGAAATATAGCTTAGGGAAATAAATGGGCATAGATAAAATAAATAATTTGAAAATACTGCATATGAGTAAAGAATTGTTTGAGTATGTGCTGGCTATACTATGATGATCAAATTACTACATAAAAGCTTTTTTAATGAAGGGTTTCAGTTGGAGGGGGATTCCCCTTGAATCTCAGAAACTTGATTATTTTGCCCATAGAAAATGACTTAATTTAACCATATCCCCTTCTGAATTTTTTTTTTACTCCTCCATTGAAGGGTTTTATATTGATAATAATATTGTGAACAATTAAATTATTGAAAACAATATGAGAAAAAATGTTTTTCACATTTGTGAAAAATTACTGCTTGTGTAATAAAGACTAAATATCCTAATTCGCACGAAAAGGTTGAAGCATATTTCATTGGAACAGTGAATGATATATTACATTTTCAATTCGAGAACAATCATGAAGTGAAGTTAAGCATCGATTTGCTTTCAGAGGCTCATAGCAAACATCTGTATTACATCACATCACACACCCCAGGTGTCCCCCGTACCTACCACAACTCGTGGTTTAACCGGGATATAGGACCCTGAAAAGCGCTCTGTTTATTAAACATCTGTATTAAACAAAATTATACACATTTCATATTTCAGAATTTCAAACCAAAAACTTCTTCCACTTCAAAATGGATGAATATAAAAATCAATTCGCTGCTTTGAAGGAAAATTATGATTTTTTAGTAAAAGATTATCTTGTGTGATGAACTAGTACTAGTACTCTGAATCGAAATGGTGCATACAGGAAAAATATTCACCTGGAATAAGTTTCAGTAGTTATGCATTTCTTGTTGAGTTAAAAAATAAATAAAAATAATTTTAAAGCTCAAAATGTCCTTAATTGAATACTATCTGCACATAATTAAGATAAAAATTTAAACAATAAACTTTATTTTGATCAGTCGCAAAATTTATAAGGGGATAATTAGTCAATGTTGATGCTGACAATTAAATCACTGGCGAAATGTTTTTTCTTGTGAAATTTTATGAAAATGAAGAACCCTTCCTTTACATGCCCTTCACTACTTTGCTGGATATTTAGAATTTGACTTTTCAGCATCAAATGGATCGAGACATTTTCTCGAAAGGGATTGCTGATTCCAACCAAAAACAGGAAAGAAGTGGTTCAAAAAAAAGTTTAGCAATTTATCAACATTTCTGAAAAAAAAAAAGCATTTCCAATTCTCGTCATATTATTTTTACATTTTAAGTACCGTAAACAAGGGTTACTTGGACCCTAAATGGTTACTTGAGACCAACAGTAAAATGATAAAATCTGGGTTTGTGTGTGTGGTACTAGCGTTATGCAGAGTGCTTCTACCTAGTGGAGAAACGAGGAACTACGTGCAAATCTTCAACTAATAAGTACCAAACCCAGATTTTATCATTTTCTGTAATGGGCTCAAGTAACCCTTGTTTACCCTAGGGTCCAAGTAACCCTTGTTTACGGTACGTTCAAATACAAATATCTCCCCATCCCTATGGATTTAAAAAAGTATTTAAATACCCAGTGGACAGTATGGACATACTGAAATAGCTAGATTTTTTTTTTCTCATGAAGTACTTGAATGAAATGAGCAGCTCATGATTTGAATAAGAAAATCCATCCCTATCTTGAGTACAAAGGGAAAAAAGTTAAAACTTCATAAAAGCTTAAATTTGAGCTTAAACATCAACGTAAGAATCTCTCTCTTTATTTTTATTTGAATGAATTCATAAAAATATATAATTAAGGCTTACACATACAGCTAATACGATGTTTGTACTTTCGTCTAACAATAAATGCTTCTCCCCCCCCCCCTCCCCATACACACACAAAAATTTCATCACTTGTCCAGAAAGCTTTAAAAGTCAGAGAGAAATTATGCTACGCAATGAGCCGATTCCAATCGAATGGGGACCGTTGTACGTCACAGCGTCAACCACACGGAGACCACCTGATGTTTGCTTACCATCTCTGACCTACCTTTCTTCTGTATGTATAGCCTAAAAATATGTTCCTCAGACTTCCATGTCGAAAAATAATCGGAGTTAGCCTCCGAACCTTCCCCGTTTTCTAAATGGCAACAAGGATAGATGAGCTAATATTTAGAAAAGTGCCAATTTGAGTCCCAAGTGAATTTTCACTAGTATTTCAATAACTAGTTAAAAAAAATAATTTTCGCCAGAAAGAAGATAAGGTTCTGCTTTCATTTCATCTAATAACATCAGAAAAAAAAATTTTTTTCTTCAGAAAATATTATTTTTATACACCAAAAATCAGATCGGTAATGTGTCCCCAGTAGCAAAGCTTAGCATGCAAACAGGTCATGCGCACTTTCTAACTTCCCAAAAAAACGCACTTGCACAAAAAACGATTCTATTTTTACCCCTTTGTTAATATTTTACTTCATTTTTGTTTTAATCGATATCTGATTTTCTAGCCGATGCGAAATAAGCGTGTCCCAAGTTCCGCCGTCAGAGTGGTAACAATAACTTCCGATCTATGTTTAGGCTCCCAAAATCATTTCCTGCACCTATACCACGTGATACTGAGTACCTGGTGGGGTGTTTTATCGCATCGTAATTAAAAATTTGCATTTCTGCATCTAAAATTGTAGGTAAGATTTTTTAAAGTGATTTTATAAAATGTGTGTCATTTGAGTCGTCAGATCGGTAACACGCTCTAAAATGCGTAGTTTTTATTATTTTAAAAATTATTTTATGTATAAGTATAGTCCTTTATTACAAGTGAAAAAACCTCGTGTTTGATTTTGGTTTAGTGCGATCGATTCGGAAATAGAAAAAAAACTTTGTCAGTTTGTCAGATCGGTAACAGTCAGAGCGGTAACATTGAAAAACAGCGAATATGTTACAGAACTAACTCACACGTTTTAGAATTATAAAAAGCAAAAATCATAGGTTTTAGTCATATATATTGAATATTTTTGTTCTTAAAAATGAAAAGCAATGAGTTACAATTGCTTCATTTGTGGTTTGTATGACCTAACAATAGAAGTTAGTAAAATAAGAAAAATTTACACTGCAGAAATTGAGTTAATTAATCATTATTATTTTATTTATTTTTTATTTTATTTTTTTTTTTTTTGGTGCTTCAATTTCTCATAACTTCTCTAAATAACTAGATAATAACTAGCATGCTAAATTTGAATTTCTGATCAAGAAATTAAATTTTCTGCAACTAATTAAAGAAAAGCAAGCAGCAGAGTTGTATGTTGAAAAAGTTGAAGTTGTTTCAAAACAAAACAAATGTTTTATTAGCTTGGATTTGGTAATCTCATAATTTATTTTATCTAAAAATCTTATCGCTCTTTTTTATTTCCAAGAAATGCTTTTTTATAATGAAATTTGATTTTTTAGCTTAATATATATATTTTAATATAATTATCTTAATTCTATGTTAAAAATGCAAGGAAATGATATCGTATTTAGAGATGTTAACGAAGACTGAAAGCATAAACTCAAATATGTAGCTCATATTAACATCAGATCTGTAACATTCATCAGATCTGTAACGGCTTAAAAGTGAGTAATCTATGGAGGGGTTAAATAACTTCCTTGACCTCCCCCCTTCTATTTTCTTGCATTTAGACCCAATTTAGACTTAAAATCCAATATTAGTTTTTTTATGCAAAAAAATTTTTTTTGCAGAAAACTCCAACTTCAAATTGGCAATTTTCTAAATATTGGCTCAGCTTCGAATTGCGTTTTTAGTATAGAAAAATTTACGGAGGAGAGTCGCCTAATCCCCTAGACTAACGTCACCATAGATTGTCAAAAATTGCGTCTTAAAAATTTCAATTTTGAGAAATTTCCAAAGTAGATCAACAAGGCCCTTCTTCTGCTGGTGGCATTAAAGATAGCCTTGAGTCGTGTTTATCAAAGTTCAACAAGAAAAAACTTGCCAGATAGCCTCTGAACCTTCCTTTCGTTAACTTATTTAAAGATAGCCGAGAAGAGTCCATTTTTTAAAACTTTTATTTCAGCTTATTTCCAGATGCCTTCGATCCCCTAATATAGCTAAAGACAACTTCAAAAAAAAAAAAAAAAAAAAAGATTTAAATTACGAAGAAGTTCTAGAAATGAAATTCAACCCACTTTCATCAAACGTCACCACAGAAATTTAGAAAAATTGTTCGAAATTTCTTCGTAGTATTATCCTAATCTTCCTCTCGCATCCTCTTCTCTCTGCAATATGCTTTCCTTTCAATAACTAGTCAGTGTCAGATCTTTGATTTTTCTAAGCCGGAACAAATCATGAAACTGCCACCCTTGTCCATCTTTCTTAGACTTTTTGTGTCAAGTTTGAACAAAAAAAAAAAAAAAAAAAAAAAAAAAAAAAACGGAAATAGCATAAATTTTTTGCCCCTTCCCGTAAGTTTTCAGAGAAAATATTCTTGCCACAAGTTGCACCTTCTGATTTATCTTTCTTCAGATTACTGAAGCATTTTCTATGAGACAAAGCTAGAAAATTTGACTTGTATCCAAGATGTCATTTCCAGATATTTTGCTCCAAAAATTCGTTCATTTATTTTATAAACATGAATTGTTTTGCTGATGATGTCAAACTTATGAGGGTTGTAGAAAATGACGAACAAATAAATCAGCTGCAACAGGATTTGGATCATATTACTAAATGGGCAGACAAGTGGGGTATGGCAGTTAATGTTGGGAAATGTCAAGTGCTGCATTTCGGTCATGGAAATAAACATACAAGCTATTATTTACAGGGTTCAGTCATTAGTAGGGCAGATAATGTTATGGATCTAGGTGTCTTAATAAATCAGGATTTCAAGTCTAGTCAACAGTGCAGCATAGCTAGTAACAAAGCCAATAGGATGCTTGGATTTATTAATAGATCTATTTCAAACAAATCTAAGAAGGTTCTTCTGCCTCTATATAGAAGTTTGGTAAGACCTCATTTGGAGTATGCTGTTCAGTTTTGGTCTCCTTATCTGAAGAAAGACATTAATTTATTGGAAAGGGTACAAAGAAGGGCTACAAGGTTAGTAAATGGGTTTTCTAATTTAGACTATGATTCCAGACAAGGCCGTAGCCAGGATTTTTTTTCGGGGGGGGGGGGGTTCGAAGTGAAGAAAGTTTGTTTGAAAAAAAGTAAACAATGCAACTTTTATGATGCAATGGGAGCAAAGGCTGTTTGTACGGAAGGGGGGGGGGGCAAGGGGGCACCTGCTCCCCTTCACTTCCGAAAGTAAAGGGGCCCTGCCCTTCACTTTTTAGAACGAAAAATTAACGGTCGGTTATTTACTGGGTGGATTGATTTATTTCATGAAAATTAAAAACTGAAAATAACACAAAAATGTTTTTTTTCCTCAGCTTATTTCACAAGAAAGGAACTTTAAATTGCAAAGGGGATATCTACAGTAAAATCCATCCTGCATTTCAGACTGTATTAAAGTTTTTGGAGGTCATTTGTTAAAATCCAATAATATAGGCAAATTTTACAGAAAAAAAAAACAACTTTAGGGTACCGCCCTAAGCTCCTCACAAACTTCTTTTGATCCCCCAATTTCTTGGTGCACCAGCCACCTATGATTGGGAGTATGTTGGACTAACAGGAAGGAGAGCGAAGTTGAGGTAATGGACAAGATGTTAATCAATAGGCTTTTGGGAAGAAGGAAAGGAGTCTTTCTCCTCTCCTGCATTATTTTTCAAATAAATTTATCAGAATTTATGACGACATCATGTTTGAAAAATTGAAGAAAAGATAATTAAAGAAACTCTGCGACTTGGTGACCTTCTCTGCGACTTGGTGACGTGGGATCCGTGGGACCGAAGGAAGGAACATAAAGGAGTGCGACGATAAATTGCTATGTGCTATAGGGGTCGAGAAATATAGTACAAAACACTTCGCACCCAGAAAACAAAGAATGCATTTTCGTTAACTCATCACCTCTCCATTGATAATAACAATAACTGATTTAAACATCTGTATCTGTTTTTACTGTGATCAATGTGTTAAGAGATAGAAGTTTTTAAAAAATCTTATACTTTTTGCTAATTTGTTCGCAGTAAGCCCAAAAGGGGACCACACTTGTTTTGTGGCGTACAGGAGAGGATCTTCTGTCTCTTTCCATGATAAATAAATCTCAACGACAAGTGCCATAAATTTTGTTATCCCGTTAAAGATTATAGACTAGCAAGAGAGACGGAATAATTTAAGATAGAAAAAAAACTCCTTTGGCGAAATAGTGCGCAGAACTATGGGTCATTCCATGTCAAGTGTCCCAAACTTCGAGAAAATCCCCACTCGACCCCCTCCGATTTTAATGAATTTTTTTTTTGGATGTACATATAAAACTTGCATGAAACCATACCAAATTATAGCTCTATAAGCCATATGGTTTAGACAATAAAAATTATTTTAGAAAGGCCTCTTTTTCGTGTCTTGAAAAAAAAATCACCAAATCGTCAAGTTTGTGCTTTTATTGCTCGCGATCTAAGACGATTATCAGGCTCAAATTTGGTGATTCTGATCACTGTTTATGGTAGAATAGCCTACTTGTGTAACAGAAGCTCCGCGAACTGTAGGTTTTTTGCAGTTTGCTGCCAAAGTTGGTAAAAAATCGTATTTTGGCAAATTTGACCACACGTTATCAGCTTGTATCTGCTGAGAGAATGACTTTCTGAAGCTAATTCTTTCCTCATTTGTAACATGATAGTTCGTCCGAAAGGCGTGCAAGTGGCATCTCGATAGCTCAAATAATTGCTAAATTTTGCGAGTTGAAATTCCAGTCAAATTTCTTTTTTCTCAATTTATCTCAATTTCAAAGGGCAATATCTCGCAAGGGTCATCTTGAATTTCAATTTTCTTTACATCATTGGAAAGAACACACTTTTCTTAACTAAAAAACGTTATTTTTATTTTGAGACAAACCAGTTTCAAGGGGATATTGCAGATCAAAAATGTGTACGTCATTCAACGTGAAATTAAAGAAAAAAAGACATTGACCTCAAAAGTTGATGTCAATTTGTTCTATTAAAATTTACAGGAGCTATTGTTTTTATGTTCTGATAAAAAAACCTTTTTTTAGATATTTTCGAACTTTAGTTTTTGTGTGCGCATCCGTAAAAACTCAAAAAAATGGAAAAAAAATAAAGTTTCGTTTTTAACAGAAATAATTATCTTCTTATCGCTGCTATAAGAGCCTGAGTCTTTTCCAATGTATTATTTTTAAGCTCTTGAAACAGAATTTTGGAAAATATGTCACTTGGCAAGGTGTCATTAATATTTTAAATTCATAAAAAGCATTGTTTCCTTTTTCAAAAAAAATAAAAACAAAAACAATTAATAAAAGAGATAAATAATGAATTAAACAGTTAATATGGTGACGTGATAAAAAATATGTATAATAGGACTGCAGAGCTATTTTTCTAAAAAGCGATAACGAAAGTTTTCGATCGAGTTGAATATTGCAATTATTTCCACCGTGTAAATAAATGATAACAATAGTAATTGAACATATGATAAGTAGTAATTGAAAATCCATTCTTTATACTGCCGAGGATGTGTCTTTCAGCCTGTGATTGCAATTTGCCCATAAACAAAAATGATGAAAAATGGGAAAAAGCTTTTTATGACCTTGAAACATTAATGACCTATAACCTTGCCAAGTGACATATCATCCGAAATTCTGTTTGAAGAGCTTAAAAATAACACATAAAGAGACTCAAGCTCTTATAGCAGCGATAAGAAGATAATTATTTTTGTTAAAAACGAAACTTTTTTTTTTTTTTGCTTTTTCTTGAGTTTTTATGAATGCGCACTCAAACACTTAAGTTCAAAAATATCTAAAAAAGGGTTTTTTCATCAGAACATAAGTACAATAGCTCCTGCAAATAATAATAGAACAAATTGACATCAACTTTTGAGGTCTATGTTAGGGTGATTCAGAAATGTATGGAAAAAAATAAACTTTGTATTTTTGTGCATCTTACCCTCTTATTTTGTGCCACTATATACACAGATTATTTATACAAAATTTTGGCAAAATATATTAACATTTAGAGGTCGCTCAAACGATTTGAAATTTCGTGATATTGACAAAAACGTGATCGTAAATGATATCTATAGAAAAAAGTAGCCTTTGTAGTTTTGTGCGTCTTACCCTCTTATTTTGTGACACTATATACACTGATTATTTGTGCAAAATTTTGGCAAAATATATTAATATTTAGAGGTCACTCAAACGCCTTGAAATTTCGTGATATTGACAAAAACGTGATCGTAAATGATATCTATAGAAAAAAGTAGCCTTTGTATTTTTATTCGTCTTACCGTCTTATTTAGGCCCTTTATATACACTGAATTATTCGCCCAAAATTTTAGTAAACTATATTTACATTTAGGAGTACTTCAAATTTTGTGATAGTGGCACAAATGCGAACGTAAATAATAATAATAATAATAATAATAATAAAGTTACTTTATTGCTTTTTTATATCTCCGAAGAAGAAAAGCGTGCAATCACAAAATGAACTATATATCTGAAAAACCAATGAAATGCAGAAAAGTATGAAAACTAATCAAATACGGAAAAAATATAAAAAACAAATTTAAATACATTAAATACACTGCGATGCAAAAGTTTAGACAAAATGCAAATATGTGAATAAAAAGAAAACTATTCAACGAAATGCTTTCAAATTTCTACTGCAGGTACACAATATGGTCCCAAATACGTGTCTGGAGTACTTATAACTATAACTGGAATCAAATTTTGGATATTACAAAAGATATTTTTTAACATTGTTACAAAAGTTTAGACAATAGTCAGATTTTATGCAAATATCCCATGAAATGTGATTGGTGGTGGAAATGCGGGACTGTATTATTCATTTATGAAGTGCAGAGATTGCTGAATAGATTATCAAAATCTCAAAAGCTCTTTAGTTCTCGTGTAAAGAAGATGAGAAAGTTTGGAAGCCGAAATTTGAAAATGAACCTACTTTATTAATTTTGTGTCTTTTAAATCGGCTCTAGTATGGTAGTACATTGTTTTTCACTTGTGGAGAGCAAATTCAGACATGCGTATCGACCAAAAAGTTCAAGAAAAATTATATTTCTTAATTATGAAGGAATTGAAAAAACGGCTCAGACTGACGATTCGCCCCTTAATCCTACAAAACTTCAACTTGGGTCAAAAACAGCACGTGACAGCATAAATAGATGAACAACTGAATCGGAATGCATAAAAAAAACAAAGAATTGTGATTGAGCCTTTTCGGACAGAGTGTCCCAAATAAGCCAGATTTTATTGGTAAAAGCAGCACAGCATATGGTCATTAGATATTTCTCAAGTCCCGCGAAAAGAATTATAATCCATCTAGGCCATCCCAATTTTAATAATTTTTAGCAAAGAAAGTACCACTCATTTTTTAGTCACGATGATACATATGCTGCTTTTCACATTAAAATCTGGCTTATTTGGGACACTCTGTCCGAAAAGGCTCAGGCATAATTCTTTGTTTTTTTTAATGCATTCCGATTCAGTTGTTCATCTACTTATGCTGTCACGTGCTGTTTTTGACCCAAGTTGAAGTTTTGTAGGATTAAGGGGCGAATCGTCAGTCTGAGCCGTTTTTTCAATTCCTTCATAATTAAGAAATATAATTTTTCTTGAACTTTTTGGTCGATACGCATGTCTGAATTTGCTCTCCACAAGTGAAAAACAATGTACTACCATACTAGAGCCGATTTAAAAGACACAAAATTAATAAAGTAGGTTCATTTTCAAATTTCGGCTTCCAAACTTTCTCATCTTCTTTACACGAGAACTAAAGAGCTTTTGAGATTTTGATTATCTATTCAGCAATCTCTGCACTTTATAAATGAATAATTCAGTCCCGCATTTCCACCACCAATCACATTTCAAGGGATATTTGCATAAAATCTGACTATTGTCTAAACTTTTGTAACAATGTTAAAAAATATCTTTTGTAATATCCAAAATTCGATTCCAGTTATAGTTATAAGAACTCCAGACACGTATTTGGGACCATATTGTGTATCTGCAGTAGAAATTTGAAAGCATTTCGTTGAATAGTTTTCTTTTTATTCACATATTTGCATTTTGTCTAAACTTTTGCATCGCAGTGTATATAGTAATTCACTCAATAATTCTTGCAATACTTTTTAAGGTTACTTTTTTGCATTTTTGAAACCTTTTATGTGTTCCTGTACCACTTGAAGAAGACACTGTCTTTGTTTTTTGTCGTTAGTGATAGTCTTAACAAATGCTTCAATAAGGGCCATGCCACGCTCCGTATTGTCGTTTTCAATCCTCAGTTTCTTTGGTAGAATAAAGCCTTGTTGGTAGTTATCTTAAAGATTCGAATGCTCAGGATCAAACAGCAGATATATTTTGAGTTTCTTCTTTACATGAATAAGGACGCTAAAAATATTCCAAATCATTTCTTAGTGCTTGCACAAAAAGGGTTGCTGGGAACCCAGCTCTTAGATATTCTTTCCCATTAACGATAAGAATGTGAAAGAAATCACATTCATATGTTACGAATACCTTTTGTTTGTCCAGCTGCAAGTTTGAAAGGGTTGGGAAATATCCATAACTTGAAGCCATAAAGAATCTTTAACACAGATATAACAACCACTCCTGGGACACGAAAACATACACCAAGAGAAGGTGCTCTGCTCAAGAAAATCGCACTAAGCTCTAGTATCTTCCTTGGACACTTCTTTTACATGGGTCATCAGAAGTTAACTTTGCGCAACTTCCATTACTAGTAGCACGTTGCTCTGAATGTGCTACCAACTCCTCAACCTCATTGTTCCTCACTCCAGGTTTAAAATTAGAATGTTTTATTCTGGACTAGGATTGCTAAAACCGCTTAAAAAGCAGTATTGTAGATCCAACGGCAGTGGATGGTTCCACGCAATTGCGTGAACATCGCATCTGACATTGCACGCAATCAAATACCCCAATTCTACCTATTTCTTGGTTTATCGGTTAAAATACCGAGAGACCAAGAGTAGAATAGATTTCGGTTGTAATACCACAGAAAACACAATGTCTAAAATATAATGGCGGAAAGCACAATACAAAAGTTGCTTCCCTAGTTTTTTTTCCCAAGTTCAAACATGCTCCAAATTTAGTACCGGCAATGCATGTCGTATTGAAACACATGCCAAGTACGAGCTCAGTAAGTTCTCATTTATCTAACTGGTTATCGTACAGTAGCATTTTCTGTAGCAATTCCAATGCATGACTAACTTATTAGAACCCAGAAGTAAATCATCAATGCTTGTGGTCCTGATACTAATACTGGTATGAAACCCGCCGATCATCCTCCATTTTCCCAATATATTTTGCATAAGTGTTTCGTTCGAGTGAACTATCAAAGGAAGTCCTAGATTTAAACGACTTTTGTAAGTTAACGGCCAATTCAGAGCGAATAGTTTGCATTTACCGTTTTATGGATGTTGTCAAATCCTCCCCATTTTGACCCATACTTTGTACTGTATAGCAGCTACTATCAAAGTGGCTTTCTGTCACTTATTTTGGGCCCTGTCTAGAGTGGATGCTAGGTGTTTTAGCCAAATAAACTCATACACCTTAAACAACCGAAAAGAAAACAGAAACCACAGCCCGAGCTTGCAGCTGCATTTTCTACCCAAACTCAGGTAAGAGATAATGCAGCTTTGGAGCGGGGGGGGGGGGGGGTAATTGTTACAACTCACTTTGAGCTATTATTTTATTGATTAATTACTTAGTAGAGTGAACTAACGTTTTAAGTTATTCCATTTTATATGAAGAATAATATTATTTCGGGTAATGAAGCTATATACTCCAACTCTCGAAATTGCTAATTTTCAACAGAATTCGATCGCGTTGAGCGACCTCTAAATATTATTCAATTGAGCTAAAATTTTACATACATCACATTCATGAATAGCGTAAAAAAACTGCGGGGTAAGACCAGAGAAACTCAAAAAAAATTTTTTTTGAATCACCCTAGTCTATGTCTTTTTTTCTTTGATTTCACGTTGAATGACGTACACATTTTTGATCTGCAATATCCCCTTGAAACTAGTTTGTCTCAAAAATAAAAATAACGTTTTTTAGTTAAGAAAAGTGTGTTCTTTCCAATGCTGTAAAGAAAATTGAACTTTAAGATGACCCTTGCGAGATATTGCCCTTTGAAATTGATACAAAATTGAGAAAAAAGAAATTTGACTGGAATTTCAACTCGCACAATTCAGCAATTATTTGAGCTATCGAGATGCCACTAGCACACCTTTCGGACGAACTATCAGGCTACAAACGAGGAAAGAATTAGCTTCAGAAAGTCATTCTCTCAGCAGATACAAGCTGATAAGGTATGGTCAAAATTTGCCAAAATACGATTTTTTACCAACTTTGGCAGCAAATTGCAAAAAATCTACAGTGCATGGAGCTTCTGTTATACAAGTAGGCTATTCTACCCTAAACAGTGATCAGAATCACCAAATTTGAGTCTGATAATCGTCTTAGGTCGCGAGCAATAAAAGCACAAACTTGACGATTTGGACAATTCTTTCAAGACACGAAAAAGAGGCCTTTCTAAAATAGTTTTTACTGGCTGAACCATAAGGCTTATGGAGCTATAATTTGGTATGGTTTCATGCAAGTCTTATACATACATCCAAAAAAAATTTCATCAAAATCGGAGGGGGTCGAGTGGGGACGCCTCGTACACTTGACATGGAATGACCTCTATTCAAGTTTATTCAAAGGATTTTTTTTTTTTTTTTATTATTCTAATTTTTCTTTATATCATCAAAAACCTCAGACCCGTCACAACTTCGGGGGGGGGGGGGACCTCCGACTATCAAACCTTGAAATTTTCTTTTTTTTTTTCTTCTTTTTTAGTTGAATACTTTTTAAAAACTTTTGAGGTTTGAAAATTTGGGAAGGGGTTCTGACCCCCCCCCCCCGCTGGCTACGACCTTGATTCCAGACTTAGAATGCTTAATATGTATAGTCTTGAGCGAAGGAGAGCCAGAGGGGACATGATTCAGTTGTTTAAGTTTATTAAAATGAATGATGTTACGGGGTTAGATTTTCGCACGGAAAGCAGGACAAGGGGTCATTGTTTTAAGCTGTTTAAATCTCTGGCTAATCTTGAAATTCGAAAAAATTATTATTTTAGCAGGGTAGTGGGAACTTGGAACAGCTTACCGGAAGAGGCGGTAAAGAGCAATGGAGTAGATGGCTTTAAGAGGGCCATTGATCTTCATTGGGGTCTTTAATTTGACTAGGACCAGCCAAGTTGGGCCCAGAGCCTGCTGCTGGTCGCCACATTTGTATTTGTATTTGTATTTATCTATCCGGGATTGAAAATTTACGTACTAGTATTCAAAAGGCTGTTCATAACAAGAGTAATTACACCGTTGATTAAAAATAAATAGGTTTGAGCGGGGGGGGGGAGGTACATTACTTTCTGGCAGGGGTGGATACAAGGGAGGGGTGATCGCCCCTCCCTTGGGGACTTTTCACCTGTAGTTTTTTCACATTGAAGTTCTAAAAATACAATTTTGTGCGAGTTTTAATTAAGTTGGGGAAGGATTTTTGAGTTTCTAACTCGGAAGTTTTTCAAAATTGAAGTCCGAAACTTTTGCGATCAATGTTTGTAAACCAGTATTCATAGTAAAAAGTAGTATTAAGGATCAATCGCCCCTCCCTTGAAAACTTTCTGGATCTGCCCTTGCTTTCTGGTCCGCTTAATATTACAAGAATCGTCCGAAAAGTTCGCAGCAAAATAAAAGTTTGGATGTTTACCAAATAAAACTGTTCCAAGCCTGTTGTGAACATTTTTTTTTAATATAAAAAAGTTAAACATTTCGGTTTTACATTCATTTTACATGATCTGCTAAAATGATGTCCGCAGCTTTTTCAGCCAGCATCAGCACCGCAGCGTGAGGGTTTCCGGATATCGGGTGCGGAAAAGATGACGCGTCGACAACTCGGAGGTTTTTAACTCGTTTGACTCTAGGTGAGAAAAAAAAAGTTATGAAAATTAATTAAAAAATTATTTCAAAATATTACTACATATATTTTTCATTAAATAATGTTTTCTTTTGCTACATCTTCCTATTTTAACAATTAGATTAAATTTGATTTTGCTCTGAGATAATTATCTTCAAATTCATTCAAAGCTGACTTTTGCTATTTATATTAAATTACAGTCTTTCAGTTTTGTAGTAAACGATATATACAACTAATACATTAAAATAATTTATAACAGTTGTTTCCAAACTTGTTATATTAGTTCCCCTCCATTTCTTCAAGCAAAAAATTGTTCTGCCCTCCTCTATATTTGCGTAGTAAACGGATTCCAAAAAAAAAAAAAAAAATGCTGTTCTGCTCTTACAATTTATTTTACAAGTATACCAACAGAGTGGTGAAGTCATTAAAACGCTGGCCTTTCACGTCCAGAGGTGCGGTATCAAACTTGGCTGCAATCGGCGAATTTTCAAGATGCAGAAAATTGACAGCTTCCGTGTCGTATGATTTGAATATGCGGCATGTAAATATCCCTCAAGGGGGTACTCGTTTGGCATAGAGTATATCTTGAAAAAAATTAAAATCCTAGTATAGTTTTGCATTGAATAGAGCCCAGGTTTCTTCATCTAGTGGATAAACTAGGAGTCAAAATTCTGGTGGCAATGACCTACGCCGATAGTGGTGCCACATTAAAGTGATTGCCGGTCTCGAGGAACCGAGAGCAGAGTCTACAGATGGTTAGCACTATGATCTAGTAATGCATTAGGTCTGGAAATTGTTAGTAGCAAACACTCAGTCCCGTCTTTTTTTTTTTTTTTTTTTTCGTGAAGGAGTACCTTGTTTCTAAACTCATGTTTGTGAAAATTGCAACACCTTGAAGAACTTGCACGAATGGGCTGACATTTTCAGCAAATGCAAAGTAGAGTATGATATGCAAATGATTAGAATTTTAGACGCATAGCGCATGCGTACGCTGAGCAGCGCCCTCTGAACGCCGGATTTATCCGAATAAATAGACGGCTGCAGCAAGGCGTGTATGGTTATAAGTGGTTATCTGCTTGTGATAAGCGTTAAAATCAGACATTGCTTATGACTCTTCGACGAAAAAGAGCGAAATTTCAACAACTTACGAAGTTTAAACGGGGGAGGATCATCGGCCTTCGTGAAGCTGGATTGTCTTATCGTGAAGTAGCCGCTCGTGTGCAGCGTAGCAGCAGCACAGGGATGCGTGCTAAGAAGCAGTGAACGGACGAGTGTCAGACAACTCGGAAACCCAGGAGTGGATTCCGAAATGGGACGTCAGAGCGCGATTATAGACACCTGATCCGCATGGTACTGACGGACCGTACAGATTCTTCCAGACAACTGGCAGCACAGTGGTAAACAGCTACAGGTGTTTCAATGTGTGCTTCATCAATTCGTAGACGTCTGCTGCAGCGTGGACTGCGCGCAAGGACTCCTTTATACAGGATTCCGCTCACACTAAACCATCGCCACCTACGGCTATACTGGGTCAATCAGCATAAGGACTGGACTGGCGGGCGTGCTGATTGGCAGCAGGTTGTGTTTTCTGACGAATCCCGCTTTAATTTGTGGCACCATGATGGCCGCATTCGCTTCCGACGCTATGCCGGTGAACGCCACTTTCCAGAGTGCATTGTCGAACGTCATAGGGGACGAACACCTGAAGTCATGGTCTGGGGTGCCATATCATGTCACGGACGATCTCAGTTGCTACGAATTGTGGGTAACCTAAACAGCAACCGGTACATCAGTGAAGTTCTACAGCTCCAAGCTGTCCCCTTCCTTCAAGACTTGCCTGGCGCTATATTTCAGCAGGATAATGCTCCCCCTCATATCGCTAGGACGGTTCAATCCTTCCTTGCATCGCAGCAGGGGCAGCTTCTTCTTTGACTAGCGTATTCCCCGGATATGTAGCCGATTGAACATGTCTGGAATTTCGTTGGTCGGTGTCTCGTTCGTGATCCTCGTTTTGTTGCTTCTACAGACGAATTTCGGGTACGCATACAAACAGTATGGAATGCTCTTGATCAGGCAGACATTAAAAATGTGTTTGACTCCATGCCACGTCGCGTAGCAGCACTTATTGCAGCTCGTGGCTACACAAAATACTAATTTCAATATTTTTTTATTGCTTGTTGGCTTTCTAAGTTTAATCATTTATTTGTACCACTATCACTCAGCTGTGCATTAAATTTCATTCAATTATGACGATTCTTTCGTGGTGTTGCAATTTTCATAAACATGAGTTTATGTTATTATTGTCCCTAACACAGAACCATGAAAATTGGTTTTTCTATCAAGAGGACAGTTTGGACACGAGGGTGAAGGAGAGGGATATTTTTTCTAGTCACCCGAAGTAAATTGCTCAGTGACTGACAAAAGAACTTCCGGGCCAACAGAAAAATTTCGTTTGCTATTTGGTGCTTTCTTTATGACCTCAAACATTGAAAGCATTAAGTTTTAAAAACATTATGAACATTACCTCAGCTTGGAATCGAGTACAGCCAGAGGATCGTCATCGCGTCCCATTGCACAAGTGCCAACTGGATGGTAAGAGGTGATTGCAGATGTCCTTATCCAACACTCCAAATATTTTTTGTTTGTCATACTAGTCCCAAATTGGAAACACCGATCATAAGCAGGAAGATGCAAACAAGAACCATACTTTCGCAATGTTCCAACTGTTCCTAGTTTCCCTGCTATGTTCATAGCTGCACAAGGAGAATAAGAACCTATTACAGTTTTAAGGGTAAGATCAACAGATTTAAATTTATTATTATTATTATTACTATTATTATTATTTTTTTTTTTTTTGCAACGTGAAAAATCCCAATCAATTTAATTTCTGAAAAGCGAATTTGCTTTTACGTTTCATGAGTGGGTCAACTCTTTGCTATGGGACATTTGTGTCCTCTATGTTCAAAATTTATTTTATACATTTTCGAAAAATAATAAGATGTAAATTATATTTTTTTCTCGTACTTTTGAGACAATAGAATATTAACGTATATTAGGAAAGAAAAAATTGCTAAACCTATCTAATAATTTTATTTTGAAAACATCGCAAATGAACGACATCGATTTAAAACATCGCAGTTTTACCGTCATGCTTCTACTTTTATTCAAGATTCCTTTTAATTCGAAGATTCAACGTAGGTGATGTCATTAACTATCCAAATATTTCTGAGTTGAATTAACAAAAATTTATAAAATTGTTGTACTTTCGGCATCTCTAGTGGGGCATATTTCCCATTTATTTAAATAAAATGTACAGAACTAATTTCCACGGACTTTATACATGCTATTTATTTGGCTATTTAATCACTAGAGAGCTTTTCTGCTTAATGAAACAGTAATGGCAAAAATCAGCCTGTAATACTAGAACGATAAATACTGCATGGTGTTGTCTATTGCACTTTATCAAGATTTTATCGCACAAAAATAGCGGAAAACATCAATAAACCTACATTTACCATTCAAGCACAAAGGTATTTATTTCGTTTTTAGATGAAGGATTATAGGGCCGACGCCAAAGGAACAACGAGTGTTTTCCGATAACATTGGTCCGATAAAAGATATCGTCTTGACGGAGACAATACAATCGTCACTGAATCGAAAAGTAGAAAAGTGCTTAGCATATGTTTATGCGTTTTGCGTATGCCAATATCGAATAGCGACAAATATGTACGATTTATCATACTCGTATGGATAAGTGGAAAAGCACGCATACGCGTATAGAAAACGTCCATACTGTAACGCAAAAGTTTATATGGTCATAAGAGGGTTAAAAATATCTACTGTGCCGCGAAAATTCACGTAATTCAAACCTGTATGGTACTGTCTGATTTTCTTAGGTAAAACTCTCCGCGTATTTACGCATGCGTCAGGTAATATCTGACCTTACCAAAATAGGGGTGATAGGTGAGATAACAAGAAGGGAAAGTTTTCAATTGAAAACTTCGGAAAGTTCCCAGCCAAAACCCATCACCCCTTTTTTAAGTGGAATCGTTCGCGAGAGCCAGGCACGGTTTTCAAGGACGGACAGTATTTTCGTCCATCTCCCTTTCGTTACATAAATAAATAAACATTGCATGTAAGATTGCAATGTGTGTACATGTAAGATTTTATAAATTGATTAAGGAAAAACTCGCTGGCCGCATCACGATTAATATGTTGATGGGTGAACTGTGGAAATGATTGCAAATAATCTTCTGAATACCTTTAAACAAAATTTAATGAAGCAAATGCACCCACAGCTCGATCATAGCATCCTAACACTGCAGTTTAGGAATAGCCAATGATCGAGCCGGAGGCAAAAATCCTCTTAATATAGCTAAGAGTATTAATGTTCAATAAAAGAATGATTTGGTAAAAAAGAACGTTTTTTCTGACCTTCGGACAGGCATTTCACATCTTTTTTTTCGCTCAAGTAGTTGGGGTCGATGACGACGGGCTTCAGTGGATGCTCTGAAGACAAACGAACTGTTCCTCGGCTGCTGGGATGAGTGCAAGATGCTAAAATTATGAAACCTTCTTTGGAGTCGTTTTTTGTGTCTGGAAATGTCTGTGAAAACGACTAAAAGCAAAAAAGAAAAATGTTTTTTACTTCCAGCCAAAAAGTAGTGGATATGCTTAAAAGTTAGGTATTCAAGTGCTACAACATTTTATGCAGAGGTCTTAAAATATATTTCAAAATTATGTTACCTTATATCTAACAACACTCTCTACTTGTTCTAGTTTTGAGCCTGAACAAGTAGCCTGATTCTCGAACCTTCGGATTGATTTCGCTATCGTTTTCGATTCAGGCACGTGGCGAATTTTATACCAGATCAGTGCACGTGAATCAACCTGAGTAATCTAAAGTGCTTGAAACATCAACTTCGATTTTTGTCACATAGTTGAACTGAAAATCAGGCAACTTTAACCTTCCTTCAAGCTCGCGCACCAAACAAGGCCAACTTTACTACGTTTCTCTAATTTGGCTTCAATAGACGTCCAGTGCTTCAATTTTCTTTCTTTTTTTTTTTTTTACAATTGAAGCGTATTGTATTAAAACCAGCCCAAATAACGAATTTTCAAAAGCAGTTTTTTCCCCATAATTTGATTTTTTTTATCTATACTCCCACGCCACGAAGCGATTTGGAACAAATCCCTCTCAAGCAAGTCGTAAACAGCTGCTAAAAGCCCGTGTTTCTTAAAAACGGGCTCAAAATCTATATGCTTTTACCATAGTGCCTGCGTAAAAAGGTACTTGTAACATCAAATTAGTATTTTAAACACTTATTTTTATTGTACACGTTCGTATATGGTAAATATAGCGAGAAGAAAACATGAATTTAATTGGAATTTGAATGGCAAATTATGAAATGAAAATATGAAAAGACCGGCTTACCCCAAAATCAGCTCAAATTAAAATATTTTTATCTGTAATTAAATTAATACTGCTGCTAATTTTAAAACGAAACCCAAAGTGAAGTATTTCCCCGAATGTTATTGAAAGGAGAATTTTTTTTTATTTTTAGTAAGGAAACCGTGTAAATAATCTTTCCTGTAATTTTTAAAAGAGTTGGATTTTGCTGGTTTTGATACTTTTCGGTTATAAATTAGCTGTTTTAAATAGGCAACAGTTAATTATTTAAACTAATGTAAATTTGGCTCAGCCTGAGAAAGCAGGAAACGCCTCGCAGGTGTAACGCTGACTGACCATCTCAGAAAAGAGTTTGCGACAAACGGAAAGGGTAAAGACGTAAAAATATATATGAATCGTTATAGGATCAGTAGAAATCCAGTTATCCGAACTCCTACTATCCGAATCGATAATTATCCGAATAGATTTCAGAATTTTAGAAAATAATAATAAATTGTCGGAAACGTACTGCAACTCGTAAAATAATGATTCCGTCTGCGCACCATGTGTTTATTTTGACCGAGATGTTTAGCAAGCAATGACTTTCATTTAAAACGTAATTTGGTATATATGTGGTGCGTACATACTGTACAAATGCATAGCACTTGTAAGAACGTTTAACAAGTAAAAGTGTTGGCTTTTCATTCGATTAATGAAAGTTCTCTTTCTTCAAAAATAGTTTTTCTCCCTATTTTAACACATCTACAGTAAATAGATCCTTTTATCCAATTATCCAAATTTTTGATTTTCCAAATATGGTCCTGTTTTCATTGAATCAGATGAATGGAATTCTACTTTCACAACAAGTGTTATACTTCAACTCAATAATAAGAGTTTTGATGTTGTATTTTTCTATATCAAGGTAAGAAAATTCATCTGGGTGTTTTTAACATTGAAATCGTGTCACAACTTCTATTTTTTGTTACTTACTCGTGATTTAAAATTTGAAATCGATGTGAATGTATCTTCGTTGATGGAGCCCAAGTTAAACAGCATCAAATATATTTTCGAATGAACCGTTTCATTGCCAGGGAAAGGAAGACGAGTTATCACTTCAACACCGCTGTTTGCAAGGTGACCTTTAAAAAATAAGAACTGCAAATAAAAAAGGAGCTAATTTAATTTATAAAACTAAAGAACATATTTTCACAGTCTCTCTTGCCAGCCATCCTTAATTTGCTCTTTAAAATGTTAGAATTTTTTTTCCCTTCTGATTATAAGATTCCAAATTTGGTGCTCAATTTAATTTAAATATTTTAGGAACTTTTATATTAAGGCAAATATTGCGAAACAACAAGTTGGGCATTAATTTAACTTAGTCAACTGTAAGATTATTTTAAACTTATTTAATTACCGTGAAATAACAAATTTCGATCCCCTCAAATGCAATTAAAAAAGAAAAAAAAAACTTAGGTGAACGAGAGTTTGTTTCTTTTTAAAGCCAGATAACTTTATTTTTGCATTGAACAGAGAAATTTCTGCTTATTGATAATGCGGACTGCTACTTGTGTCCACATTAGGGTGCCTCGTTTTCAACTTATTTTTTTCCAAAAGGAAATGCAAAATACCTGATTGATTGGTCCTATTGTGTTTTTTGAGAAAGAGCCTTAATAGGCTATACTTCGCGCCGCGGAACGATTGTTAGCAAATAAAGAAAAAATAAAAAAAAAAGCGGGCCAAAAATACAATTATTTAAGTAGTAAAGGACATAAAAATTCTAGAATTTTTAAAGTTTTGCCGAGATAAAAACATGAGCGAAGTTTGAAATTTTGAGCAACAAACGGAAAGAATTAACTGAGAAACAGATTTGAATAACACACACACACACACACACACACACACACACACAAAACCAAAAAAAAAAAAAAAAAAAAAACGAGACGAAAACAGAACATAAGGAAGAACAGTAAATTAAAATCAAAATTGCTATCTACTGAGGAAGGGGAACAATTTAGGATCGGGTGTGTTGTCTAACAATTCTTTCAACGATGGATAAGAATAATTAAAGAATTTTAAACGAATATGATCAAAATTTGGACAATTAAAGAGGATATGCAACGCTGTCTGGTTAACATTGCATGTACTGCATACAGTAGCTGATTCACGGCAAAACATATGCCTATGGGTAAATCGGGAACGGCCAATACGAAGACGGGCTATTACACCTTGTTCTCTTCTGATTTTCTTTGATGACTTGAAACCTTTCGCTGAAGGTTTGATGGTGTATAATTTATTTTTCTTTTCTCCATTCCAGTCTCGCTACCAATAGTTGTTAAGGCACTCCAAAACGGAATTTTTAATATCAGCGAAAGAAACAAGATCATCAACATGGACAATTATAGCTCTGGCAGCTGTATTGTAATACCTTCGAAAAGTGACCACTCCATACCGTCCCCTAACTTTTAGACGGTCTTGGTTAGTAGCCATGCGCAACGCAGAATTTTTATTAGCAATTAACTTCTGTTTATCCCAATGAAATAACAGAAATTGTCTGTGAAACAATTACCTGTGAAATTCCCAACATCCCATTGTTGTTCTACCCTCCCATTCTTCTTTCCAAGTTTATGTAATTTTTGTACATGATAGGCGAAATGCAGATTATTCAGTCATGAAAATAAGTTATGAGAAGTACACTGCTGTCCAAACTAAGAAAGTAGTGTCTCCCAAATTGTTAATTTTGAGAAAACGAGCATTAAAGTTTTTTCAACTGCGTAGGTAACCATGTGGAAACACTGGGCCCCTACGTAGCTCCTTTCGATATTAGTACCGTTACTGCATTCTAGCGTTGTATGATAACATTCATTATATCATCAGTCTAAACTTATAAAGTGAGTTAACTACACATGGGTAAAAAATGGAGTTACTGATTTAAAAGTCATAAAAGTAATTCTGAACAAAAGTGAAAAAGACATACCTTTGCCTTGCAAGAAATATTTCCATATGTCAATGGGAGATCTTATTTTTTGTGTGGTAATGCTGATTGGCTCCTGAATATGGAAGTATAAAGGGATATTAAGTTCATCTCGTAAATTGGAGCCTACTCCTGGTAAATCGGCTTCAACATCAATCTGTGAATATACAGAATCACTAATCAAAATGATTTTTTATTTTAATTATTTTATTATTTTCTCAGGAAAAAGTTTTTACATAAATGTCTTTAAATTTTTTTTAACCCTATAACTGGTTTTGGCTGCTACAATTCAAGTAGTTAGATTTATACACTGTAAAAAAAATGAAGGTTGTTTTTACAGTATAATACAGCTAATTTTATTGTAATAAACTGTAAAAATTGCTAATTTTACAGTAATAAACTGTAAAATTGCTAGCTTTACAGTACTAAACTGTAAAATTGCTAAATTTACAGTTTATTACTGTACATTTTACAGTTTTAAGCTGGACCTCTGCTGCCCGTATTATACAATTGTTTTTACAGTATAATACAGCTAAATTTTTACGGCAATAAACTAAAATTGCTAACTTTACAGTAAGAAACTAAAATTGCTAGTTTTACAGTTTATTACTGTGCATTTTACAGTTTTAAATTGGAATCTCTGCTGCCAGTATTATACTGTAAAAACAGCAGCTCATTTTTTGCAGTGTTGACAACTTATGGATCCGAAAGTATTACCGATTTGTACTTACGTTAAAATAATGCAAATGCTTTTCAGGGCCAATGCCGGACAACAATAACAGCTTTGGTGTCTCTATCACACCTGCGCTTAGTATAATTTCTCTTCTTGCTCGTATCACATAGGTTTTTCCGGAAAAAAGATTCACTGCAGACACCTTGGTTGCTCTTTTTTTCTCAAAAATGATCTGTAAAGCAGAACAAATCTTTTTTAAACAAATGTGAGCCGTCATAGCAGTGAAAAAAATTACAATAAGTAAAAAATAAAAAGTGAGTTGGCTAATTTAAACGTTTAAAAATTCACGATTACCTGTATTGCTAATGTATTAGCAAGAAGATCAATTCTCGAAACGTTCTTTATTGACCTTATGTATGCATCAAAAGCAGAAACTCTCCAACCATTCCAAATGTTGCCTAAAAAGACGACAGGTTGTTAAAGGTTGATGAGTATTATTTCATAAACTTTCAACTTAAGTTCAAAGATTTAAGCAAAGAAAAAAAAAAGCCCTGAAAACTAAAAGCAAACGTTTTCCTTTGTGGGGAAACAATTACTGATAAAATTGAATTTTTAAAGGGACAATTTTTACTTTATATTTGTAAATTACTCATTGTGTTAATGAATACAGTTGCTTGACAAAATACTCTCTTAGGGGCCGTCCTTAAATTATGTTACTCGTTTTTCAGCAGTGTTGACCCTCTTCCTTCTTTGATGCAAAGTATTACTTCACCTTGTTTCGGAAAAAGTCAAATTAGAGTTACTGCACTCGGACAGTAACGTTTGAGAGGGACATCGGACAAAGTATTGCAATAACAAGACTGAAGACGAATACTTCACTTTGTGAGGGCATAGCTCCATGCTCCAGTTCCCCATTCAAGTCTCCAACCTCAATACCCATAGACTTCGCATTTTCAAGAAAACCCTTTGCCAGCTCAGACTCTGAAACGTCGAACTCCAGAACGGGCATTGGACCCTCACGACCTCGCTTATCTGGAAAAAGGAAAGATAAAATACATACAAGAAAAATGAGTCATAAAATAATCCGGACGAGTAAAGAAAAAGAATAATCACAAAAGTTCAGGAAGTAAATTAATAAAAGAGTGTTTCAAGTAAGGAATAATTTATTATTATGCATTAGAAGAAGAGGTTACGGCCGGAACGGTATGACGCATCGTAAACAGTGATAGATCCCTGACCCTGAGATGAATCAAGAGGACAACATAACTTTCTAGAAATGTTTATACACTAATTGTTTTCTCATTAATGAACAAAAGTATCAAATTACTATTCAATACATCGTGAAATTAAATCGTTTAAAGCATGACTCATTTTACCCCACTAGCGACCTATTTTACCCCCACGCTATATTGACAATACATTTTATAACTTATTTATCAGTATCAACATTTCGCTTTTGCAGAGATATTGATCTTTAGATGTCATAAGGAATATACATTTTCACATCCTGAACAATTTATTCACTGGTTGAATAATATATTTTTGCTGTCAAAGATGATAGTAAAATTGCTCTTTTTCTACCCATTTTACCCCACATATCCCTACTGAAAGAGAAACTTGAAAAATTACAACCGCTAACTACACAACGTGCTATAAACTGAACTTGTTTTTATTTCCTAATGAAAAGTTATCTATCGTGTTAACATGTTTCACTAAGTCTAATCCATCGAATTTCGAACTTTGTGGCATTGAACTTCGAACTACTCCTCATATTGAACGTTTTGAAGCAAAATATAAGTGTAGAATAATCTCTTCAGACCTGGTGCTGGTATACCAGATATAAGCTTTGAGCAGCTGCCAATTTTTTAATATTTGATTAAATTACATGATTTCTTTTGTAGTTGGCTCTTGATATTCTGCTTATGATCTATGCAAAAATTTATCGTTTTGAGGATTAGCGCATTCTTAAATATAGGTTGGAAAATTGGGTTGGGCTAGTTTTTTCGACTATAGACTCTCTTCGCAACAAACGAATTTTATTTCTGATTTTAAGAAAAAATATATATATAATCTTTAATTTGTCATTTCAAATGCTTACAGTATGTTTTATTATTCTTTGAGAACATTTTACGATTTGGTTTGTAATATTTCATCGTATTTTTAGCTGTAATATTAATTTCAAAACATAGGTCTGGAAAATTCAACACGTCATAACAGTTTTGATTTTTTACCTACAAACTTGAAATTTTGGTTGTAAGATGCTCTTCGTCACAGTACTTCTCTGTCCACCAAATAAAAACATTTTTGGTTAACTACTTAACAATTCTGACTCAAAGGGTTAAAAAAAATGTTTAAGGACTTGACGAGACACACAACGATGAGAAGGATGAAGAAAAAGGAGTAGAGAGAAAGATGAAAGTGCACACCACCACTGATTACAACATACGATGATACTCGACGGATGTCTAACCAGACACGGGGGCTCCGGAGATCCGATGGAAGCTCTCCGCCTTCTTGAAGTACGGGAGGACAGAGTCGAAATTCCAATCGGGCCCCACCCTGGCCCAGAGGTCATCGAAGTCCGATCTCGCGCCCCAAGTGTGAATCATGTAGTTGAGGACGCTGCTTCCTCCAAGCACTTTGCCTCGGGGCCAGGCTGATTGCTGAAAAACAATTAAATAGAATAAAGTGAAACGGTGTATTATGCAGTAAGTTCCTGTCCATAATCCAGAGCAAAGGCTAAACTACAATATACCAACAACCTGATAACATCCTGAGACTGCGGTTTCGTTTTTGTTATGGACTCATCAGTCAGGAATAGTCAGGAACCTAGATGGAGGCAGATATCCTCTCCTTTAAACTGAGATTACCTTCAAACTGGTATTTAAAATTAATTTACTAAGCCAGCGAGCATCCGCAAAGAATGGTGCGAGTTGATACAAAAAATGAAGTTAAAAGATTATGTAATATGGAGTGAGATACTGCTCATAAGTTAGGGCAAAGGCAAAACTACAAGCAATATGTACCAACAGTCCGGTAATGAAATCTCGAGATTGCAATTTACCTTTCAACATGGACAAGACCTTTCAACATGGACGATCAGTCTCAGAATGTCATAACCAGTTTTTTGTATACAGCTTGTGGTAAAACGGGGTAAGTTTTTGATCATAGGGTATCCCGATCAGAGAAGGAACATCCCCCAGTGAATGATATGAAAAAAATTTAGCTTCAAAAGTTTTCTATTAAATGAATTGGCACGATTATGTGTTTCTCTCTATTCATTTCCAAAAATATAATGACTGGAAAAATGCTGGGTTTTTTTTTTTTTTTTTCCTTATTTCGGGGAGGAAGAAAAAAGTAATATAGGGGAGGGCAGATTAAAGCGGGTAGATCTAAAGTGCTCAAGCTCCGATGCATAACGCAGCATGTCTTGTTTACCGACGTATAAGTCATGTTTAATACTTCCGAGTTACAATCAGTCCTAGCGAAGCAGCGGGGAAGCAACATGGCAGTTAAAATTAAAAAAAAAAACCTTAAATATTGAAAAAAAATCTAGCGGCGATTAATCAAAAACCAGCTTTTTTTTTTGTGTTTCTATTACTACATTATTTTGACACCATCCACCAAAAACTACTATAGACATTCTGCTTCTTATATTTTTCTTCATTTAAGGTTACTAGGGGGCTCCGCCCCCTGCTCGCTTCGCTCACCAACCTACTTTCGTCGAGGCAAAGTGGGTATACCCGCTTTGCCTCGATGCAGTTTTATATTAATTTTTCTGTATTTCTTTTGATGGTAAATAAATATGAGCGAAAAGCAAATCATTTTTTATATGATTACAATTAGCATGGCTGATTTAATCCAGTGGTTCTCAACGGGGGCGATACCGCCCCCCGGTGGGCGGTGGGAAGCTGTTGAGGGGCGATGAACATATTTTGGGCGGCAGGGGGGCGGTGGACAGATTTTGAGCGGTAAAGGGGCGGTGGGTATATTTTTAAATGTGCTTGTGAGAACATGTTTAATGCGGAGGCGCGAGGAAACCCTCATCTCAAATATCACCAAAGGATAGCTTAAAAATTATTTTCCGCGGATATCTCCCGAACCCTGATATTTTTCCTAACTTCATGAAGGATAGCCTAAAATTTGTCAACAGCACTTGAATTTGAGAGCCACCTAACTTGACCGACTTTTTGTGTCGTTAGAGCATCATCTCTACATGAAAGGTAGGTAACAATCACAATTTTCACGGTAAAAAAAAAATTTCGGAGAAAACTCCCGGACCTTGACCATTCCCTCTTCATCAACAAAAATAGTTTAAATTTTGCGTTTTTTGTACTTCAATTTCGGAGAACGTTGGAAGGAGTTCAGAATCCCTAACATTACGAAACATAGCCTTTAAATAACTTCAATTATGAAAAATCTTTATAAGAGACCTCTCTCTAGTTAATGTTACCAAAAATTGTCTAAAATTATGTCGATTTCAAATGTTTCACCGGGGGTGGAATTTGAACTTAAGTCTCAACACCACAAAACCTAAAATGAAAGAAACTAATAACTTTATCTTATTTTACTTTCAAAGCAATAAATTAATCAAAAAGAATTTCTTAGAATTGAACTTATTTCGTGATTTGTAAATTCAACTTATAATCAGTTTTTTTTAATTAAAACTTGATTTATAATCTTTAAAGGCGAAAAGTACGGGCCATAGTTTCAAGTCTTTGTCCCTCCTGGGAAAAATAGAAGGAACGGCTTTGTGTTTTATTGCCATTCCACAGTAAAATCTTATATCAGCACGTAATAAATAGGGGATGCGTATTGCATAGTTGCAAGTAAATAAGAGCAAGACTGTTTGGGATCGGACTGTTCAGAACTATTTGAACGTAGTGTATTTTTCAAATATATTGGTTTTCAAACAAACTGTTGAAAACGGTGGAATTTTAATTTCAAACCGTGTTGTTCTTATTTATTTTAAAAATGGCTCATTCAATTAATGGACCCATTCTAGGTACTTGGTTGTTACTGACACAGCTTTTTAGAAGGGGGAAAATGCCAGCTTTTTCTAAAAATTATCTTAAAGAAAAAAAACAGAAGTTTTTTTACTCCATAGTCATTTTTCAACTATCTGTTTGGGCAAAATTACAGAGTTAAACCGGTCAAGAAACTACTGCCCCCCTCCCTCGCTCTTCCACTTTCACGTCCGTTCACAAAGGGGGCGCTGAAAAAATTTTCAACCCTAAAGGGGGCGGCAGCTGTAAAAAGGTTGAGAACCACAGAATCAATTATTTCTTACTTTTCATAAACAAATGTGTTGACTTAGATTTTCAATTTAAATTGGATAAGTATAACTTTAAAATATAATTGCAGTTAGCTAGTCAATTGATTTTATCATTTATTACTTCATATTTGATTGACAAATCTACCAAATTACAACAAGTTAAGTTTACCCGATTTAGGCCCCTGGAAGGGCAAACCGGTTTTTTCAAGTGTTTATAATTTTTGATAATAAGTAAATTTGAAAAATAATGCAAGAATCAATTTTGTTTGAAGTTCATTGTCGCTTCAAAGAAATAAAACCAAAATTGTTACGATGAAAAAGCAAACACTACAACTGTCAATCATTATTCGTTAACGTACCTGCTTTAGGCCACCCTCTCCTAACAATTTGACTTTGAATCTTTTCTTCTCTTTTTTCCAGAATTTTTAAGACAAAAATTTTGTTTCTCATTCGACCCAATATTTTGTACACTTTCCTTTTTAATTACAATTTAATCGCCGAGGGCAGTTTTACTGTAAATTGGGTTTAGTTACAACAGCATAGCAAGTGCAAAGAAAACGAATTGCAGTTACTATTACGGATATGAAAGAATACCCAAAATGCGCTTTTATTTCGTTGACTTCTCGCGGTATTTTCATCGAATAAAGAGGGAAAATAAGCTTCTTGCTACAGGCTCTCCATGATCAACGTAATTTCTGCGGTGACGGCGCGCTCCTGTGTTTCGTAGAAGCATTTTATGAGGACATAATAAAGAGCACTTTAGTTCAAATACTACTGTGTAACAAAACACAATTTACAGTAAGACTACTGAGTGTGAGCTAAATTGCTTTTTTTACAACGCAATATTGATTGTAATCCACAAATAATGTAAACAAAATTTTATTAAATCACATGAGAATCAGAAAAAAAGTTTTTGCATTAGAATTTTTTTCAAAAAATGAGAGAAGGTTTGAATATACATGAGCTTTTTTTTTTCCTTCTCAAAATAGGAAAAAAAAAAAAAATTCAACTAAGTTCTTTAAAAAAATTTCTTTAGTAATACAGAAAAAAGCCCAATTTAGTTTTGATGTATGTGTTTTGCT
This sequence comes from Uloborus plumipes, assembly GCA_038373865.1. Lineage (NCBI taxonomy): Eukaryota > Metazoa > Arthropoda > Arachnida > Araneae > Uloboridae > Uloborus > Uloborus plumipes. Next base: position 1,663 of record JAXGGA010004074.1, on the reverse strand, counting down.
TTATTCCGATGTATTAATTTTATCCTTGCTTTTCAATTGATCTGCAAATATTAGAAAACTACTGAATTGTTTCTTATTTAATAAATGAAAGCATTTTTCTTTTACGTTTGCTAACTGCATTCAAACGCACTGAAAGCTACATTTTATTAAACATTTCTTATTTTCTATCACAGTTGCTTTGGTGATTAAGTAGTGGGATTGTTAAACACAGCAGACAAAAATTTAAAGAGAAACATTCAAGAAACGCTTAGAACTTCTTGATCACATTTTGCCTTTGAACTTACTTTTGCTCTGAAGAAAGCCTTGAAATATTGGTTATCAAATACATAAGCTAAAGGGGGAACTAGAAAATGTCAAGATGCACCTGGAAATTTATGACCAGGCTTTTAAACTCATTTGAGCTTTGATAAAAGTTAAAGAATTGGTCATGAGACTCATCAGGCAAAAACGTCAATCCGAATCAAGTTCTATTCAGGACTGAATGACAGGTTTCTCGTTAAAACTTATTCGTATCCAGAAGAAAGGCTTAAAATATTAGCTGAAATATTCAGAGTTAAAGTGGATGAAATCCATTTCGAGTTGATCCACTTTAGCTTTGAACTCCTCATTTGTGAGCATAATATTTAGTTGCCAAATCTACTACGTTCAGCGCTAAAGCTAATTAAGTCGATATAGACTTGATCAACTTAAGCGCTTGAATGCCTTAGTTATAAGATACATCAGGCAGAAAGTAACCAGGAACAGTTGAGGTCAACTTAGAACTTTATGACTAGTCTTCTTTGAACTCACTCGCGCTCTAAGGAACACTACTATTAGTGAAATAATGAAAAAAGCTTAAATTGGTAGCAATCGAAAGAAACACAATAAAGCAGATTTTTGACTCAAAAACTATTTGGCTTCGTAACCCGTTATCGAAATATCAAGTCTTAAAGTCTTCCAAAATTTTAGGAAAAGCGCCAAATTTAAAAATTTGTTGTTGGCGAGTGATTGAAGGTACCCTGCAGCTTTTTATTTTGCATGTGTTATTTTAAGACACATTTCTACAAAACGTTGGAAAGAAGTCTTTCATCAACTCACAAAAACTCACTAAATTTTGAGACTTTTCGTAAAATTTCGGCAGATTTTTTCGATAACCGGGACCCGAGGGCAAACAATTCATACGTCCAGAAACACGTTAACTATTGTTTTTCGACTACTACTAATTCAACTTTATTTCATTATTACATTATCGTATGATCGGTAAGGAAATGATCACAAAAACGAGAAAATAGTGACATTAATGACGCTGCCCATGAGCACTCTTTTAGTCCTCATGATAACAAAACAGACTGTTTCAACCATTGAGATTGAAAAAAGAAAGAAAACTTACGCGATCATTCAGTCCGAACTGTGAGTATTTCTGAGAGACTGTCTTGTAGGCCCAGTCCGCTGTGTAACCTTGCAGTGCTGGTGCGAGAAGGGGAACAGCACTTATCCATGGTGCCGTAGTGCCCGTTTCTATCACAAGGATTGTATAATTAGTGTTTTCCCACAATCTTCGAGCCAAAACACAGCCAGCCGATCCTCCTCCCACTGTGAAAAAAAAATGAGATGCTTGGAAAATTAATCTAAATGCATGCAAATGCCAAACAGCTGATTTCCGCATACGGAGACCGCAATTTCA